>JAPYYW010000309.1:0-87692 GCA_030522545.1 Cremastinae sp. A BG-2022a | reverse complement strand
CATCTAGATTTCAAGATATTTAGGATTGAAAATGGCAATATTTAACACAGGCTCTTATGGAAGAGCACTGAAAATAGGGATTTTAAACAATAAATATCTCAATTTCTACGTGGTGAAACCTCTTAAAATTTGGTAAGCATATGCGAAACGTATCACAGAATGGCTGTACCAATTTTGAACAAATTCCTAAATAATCGATAAAACTATAGAACTACCTCAAAGAATCGAAAATAGAAAAATCTCAAAATTTCAAGCGGTTATATCTTTTCGTGTCCTTGAAGATATTGATTTCATAATAATTTCTGAAAATTTTTGCAAGATGAAATGAATGGTTCAAACATCAAGATCATTATTTCCAAAGCAGCGCACGTTGAATTTTTTTTAACGAGTAGAGATTAACCAAAAGTAAAAGCGCTCTATCTCGATGAATCGATTAGAGGCCTCATGTTTTTTTTAACATAGGACATAGTAACGGAAAAATGTCAATATGAAAATATGGATAAATTTTGTCATTAAATTTCGAAAATATATGATATTGATACGATACTGTATATGAGAGTTTGAAAAATGATAATTATGATAATTAAAAATGACAATAAAAAATAATTATTGTTACTCTTCGTTCATGGCAATAGTATGATTTTAAGAGAAGATACATAATTATTTTAAAAAAATTCTCTATCCTATAATAAAATTGCTTCTCTCGCGACAGGATAACCTTAAATCTCGAGAGAAATGTGATGTACCTTTTTACATGTATATTACATACTTGAGCAGATTGTACGTTCAATCTGTCAATTTATTCCGGGCCATTCCTCAAATGTTCCGGCACTTCAATCATATCTTCTTCCCCCCGCTGGGTATGCTCATAGGTTATGGTCGCTATTGCCAACCCTCATCCAGAGCCTCCCTCATTTTTCCCCAGATGAAAATTGCGGCGATTTTAACGCTCGATAAATATTGATTTTCTCACGAGCTCCGCGTCTCCTGACTTGTTTCTGACCATGGAAAAAAAGCTCTCGCGCCGCGCAGGAGCAATATCTCCCCGAGTCACGATATCACGTTTACTCTCCCCCTGACAGCGAAATCCAGTAAACGCCGTCTCGAAGTTACCGAACTGTGTGTATTCTTCTCGCTTCTCGCTGTATTATACGTACTCTCACATACCTCGCATAGCCATCTCCCTCTTATTCCCTCTCGCATTTTTATTTTCACTCGAAAACCCTTACGTTCGGGATTCCTCTATTTTTCTCAACCCCCTTTTCATATATTGAAGCAAAACCGACACCGTAACCGAGCAACTTTCATATTTTCTGCTTTCTAACCACGGATCCTCCTCCTTCCCTCTCTGCCTCTCTATATTTTCCTATACTCCCCGTACACACATTTTCGTACGTGTATATAAATGTGCGGAGAAGTACGTCGACATAGATACACAGCGTTATATTCACGTCCACGTCGAAGCTACACGAAATGAAACGTACGAAACGTATCCACTTTTCTCCATTTTTACACATGTACACACATAAACATTCAAGTGAAAAAAAACACGTTAATATGTGTGTTTGTGTACGTATGTATATATATATATATATATATATATATATATATAATATGTGTGTATGTTTGCTGGAAAACGTACGGACCGTTCATTCTCAAATTACGTTGCAGCGAGCGTTTTCCTCTCCGTTTCGGGTGAGCTTCCCGCCTCGTCCCTGTACGAGCTAATCCCGTAGAAATTTCTTTTCTCTCTTTTCTTTCCTTTGCAACAGGATCAGAGCTTTCCACGGTTACCGCGCCTTTTCCCCCCTCGTTTTATCCTTTTTTCGCTCGTTGGCCAAAAACACGAGACACGTGCCCCTCGTACACCGTGCGACTCGGAAAAATGTTGTACATATTGATGAAGAAAATAATCGAGAATAATATGTGGAGAACCCGGGACAATAATGGGTGTACTTTTTATACGACGTCGTCGAAAATATTCTCTCGTGCGCTTCCTACGCTACTGTATATTTAATCTCTGTCGATATTTTACTTCTCCACTCGCTACGTCCCAGTAATCTCTGTATGATTTTTCTTCTTCGGCTTTTTTGCACGTTCTTGGATAAAAGGATTGCTGCTCTTTTTCGGCATTGTGCAACGCGGAGAAGAAATCAAACTCTCCATCTCAGATATTGATATTTTTTCATATATCATAAATTCGATACAGTATACAATATGTTATTTATATATAAAATTTCTATATATACTCATTTAAATTAATAATAATAAAATATAATTAGAAATAACTTCATTAAATTTCATCGAACTGTCAAATGAATTAAGGTGCAGTCTTTATAAACGAATTTTTAGATTTTGACGAATGCACAGTCTGGTTTTCATTGAATAATCTTTAAAATTATTTTATTATCAGTTCAAACTATTCAAAAGTTTATTCGTATATACGTGTTGACTGAATGTAAAATCATCACTTGAAATATATCTTGAGACAGGATTTATTAAAAAATTGAACAGATTTTATTTAACATTAAGTTAAAGTATATGCAAAATTTGAAGAGGTTCTGTACCATATAGTTAATCAGTTTTTTTTTTTAAATTTGCTACTTTTAAAATGAACTCTTCTAGAAGATTTAAAAATCGGGATATTTGTACACACACGTTTTCAGACGTCAATAAAGAAGATTGATTTTGTAAATTTTTGAAAAAATCTGTACTAATCTGTACTAACTTAAATAGTGACTTTTATTTATCAGATCTGATGTATTTTCGTACACATTTAGGTTTGATACGTCAGGGACATCGAAAATGAATTCTAGATTAATTTTCGATCAGTCATGCACACTATAACAAAACCTTTTCACTGACTCTTTTCCCATCTTTTTTTTTCACGACTACCACTGGTCGTTACTTTCCTATTATAATTTCATCGTAATAGTTAATATCGTTATAATTTCCGAAAATGGACGCGACGTCTGTTCTTCGGGAGTCGAAAAATGCGCCAACAAATTTTAAAAACTTTTTCGTTTTTTTTTTATGATCGTTGAAAATAATTTTCCGAGCATCCGGCACCTGCGAACGAGCCATTGGCGAAAAACAAAACGTTGGCAGTTACCTTCTCGAGCGCAGGTGCCCCGGCGGGCCGGCCCTTGTAAAAAAGCTCCCAAAACTTGTTCTTTACCGTCGTGAACTCGCTGTGTGTACTCACTCCGAAGAAACGTCTTTTTTCACGCCTGTTATGACGACTTCCGAGATGGAAGGACTCGTAAAATTTGCCCGTTATCGTTTTATGACCTTCTTGCTCTTTGACGACTGGGACTCTATGCTTTTTTTTATTCCCATTTCTCTTTCTCTATTTCTTTGTCTCGCCTTTCCCTCTCTTGACGCGATTCTTCTTCACAAGTCACTCGAGGGACCTGGAGATTACGAACATTTTTCTTTTCACGTGATATAGTCCGTCAGGAAAACTTGCATATTCGCCAAAAATTTAAGAATTTTGTATTAATCATTTTATAGTTATAGTCGCGATCATCGAAAATATTGATTTTCGTAATTTTATCGAAATTCTTATGGTTGGATATTCAACGAAAAATTTTGTAATTTTTAGAGTTAAAAATTGGTTCCCTGTGAAAATTTTAGATTCAAGGTGTTACCCAAAAATAAGTTGAAAGTTTTTATTTGACTGCGCATGTCATACGATATTGTGTATTTGGTCTGGAAAATTGCCAAAAAAATGTAAATGAGTTTTTTTTTGTAACGAAACTTATAAGCTGATTACTTTTCGTCAAGATTAGTGATTATTTGTGGAAGTAGAAAAAAATGTATTAAATAGGATTAAACAAAGAAAAGAAACTTTTTAATGATGACGTTTCTACTTCATCGTTGAAAAGCATAAAATTATATTGAATTAATGCCTACTTCATGAGATTTTTACAATCGTTTTAGTTAGTTCTGAGTTCCATTTCGTAATAAGTTTAACTTTCGTTTTATGAGCTGCAGCCATGTAAATTATCGTTTGTTTTGATACTGAATTCCACCAGAAATGAAATCGACCAAAATTACGCTTGGCTTTTTTATGGAGCCAGAACAGAGAAGATTTTTGTCGTAATTTGGAAAATGAGAAATGAAAACAAAATTACGATCCAAATGAAATTAAATGAAATGTATGAAATGTTTAACTACCTAGAGATGTTAATAACATAAAAGTAATCATGAATTTTGGTATATCGTTTCGATAAAAATTTCATTATTAAAAAGAACATTTCCCTGGTAAAATATATAATGTTCATTATTTACTTTTTTTTCTATTTTTAAATAAAAATCAAAGTTATAGTAAATTCAAGGCATTAATAAGGTAAGCGTCCCAATAGTTGGACAGCTAATGGTTTTCATGCTTTATCTTAATTTTAAAAATATTCAAACAAAAAAATCTACTTTAAATTCACATCTAAACAATTGTCTGATACTTTAGCGATCCAAAACTCATTGTATGTGTGTCAATTTTTAATAATATTTCTAGTAAATAAGTACTTGAACTTTTGAATATGTAGGATGTCCTAATAGTTGGACAGAAAATTAATCCTTGTTTCTAGAATTGAGCGAGTTTGTTCCAAATACTTAACGTTATGAAAAATACGCCTCTTTATATAGGAAAAATAAACCATACGATTTTATTCAGAAAAAAATAATTCAAATAATAAAAACATTATATAGCAAAAATTGTCCAACTATTGGGATATATCCATCTATTGGTACGTTTCCCTTATTCGATTACTCCGATGCACGATAATAATTCGAGTACGAAGTAGAAAAAATCTCATTTTGCTACAAAAGTTGAAAAAATAAACAGTATAATATACATCGGCAAGTATTTCTTCGTTCAACCGTGCATATTTAAGATTTATTTTCAGTTTTCGCTTTCATGCGAAAAGTTTGTCGTAAATTCATTTAAATTCACTGAATAATTCCGTCGAACAGAGTCTGACACGATAATCGGGCGAGTACGAGGTCTCGTTAGATGACCGACGGTTGTTAAAGGGATGAAACGAGCACAGGGGATTTGTCCGTGTGTTGTAGGACGAATTGAAATGCGCTGGAGAAAACTAGATTTTCTCGAAACGTAGTTTCTATATCCCGTGTTGTCGCGCCACGGAATGAGTGTCCGCGCGACGAGACGAACAGTCGTCAAACGTTTCTCGCTCGTAATGGAGAGTATACACACAAGGGAGGAACATTTGTCGCAAAACCGAGAGAAAGAGAAACAGAGGCACTGGGGGGGGGGGCGATGGAGGGCAGGGGAAGAGCTTTAACTTCGGAAAGCTTGATATGTCCGATATAGAGGCTGGTGGAAAAGCGAATGGAGAAGGAGAAAGATGAGGGGGAGAGGAAGACAGGAAGACCACCGGAGGATTGTTGGCGTCAGAGTTGATAGCCTTTGTTAAAGGGGGATTTAACGAGATACGACAGTGACGTACTCACCGCAAGCGCCCTTATGCCTAACTCTTGTGCTCTTCTGACTCCGACAGCTCGCCTGTCGCATCTGACAGTCGTTCGTGTACGTAACGTTGTCCGAGCCGCAAACAGGCGCCGCATTCGTAGGACACTCTACGGGACACTGACACTCGGCACGTCCGCTCTCCGATACAACGCATATCGCACCCCAGGCGCAATACGTTTTTTCACACGGCTCTGAAACATTGAAAACAATCTTTCTTAATACAAGCCATTCCTTTGGACCAACTTGTTTCTTTTTTTTCAGACATTTTATACTCAATGATGGATGCGCAGTGTTTCAAAAAATACGAGATGTATGGATCCGTTTTTGGTATTTCTCTTTCTAAGCATACGAAAAAAGTTCGTATTAAATTTGAAATTGTTTTAATAAATAGTTCAACTTGTGTTTTTTTTCAGACATTACTCAAAGATGGATGGGCAGTGTTTTAAAAAATACGAGATATATGGATCCATTTTTGGTATTTTTCTTTCTAAGTATATGAAAAAAGTTTATGATCAATTTGAAATTGTTTTAGTAAATGATTCAACTTGTGTTTTTTTTCAGAGATTACTCAAAGATGGATGGGCAATGTTTCAAAAAATATACGAGATATATGGATCCATTTTTGGCATTTTTCTTTGTAAGTATACGAAAAAAGTTTGTGTTAAATTTGAAATTGTTTTAATAAATAGTTCAACTTGTGTTTTTTTTCAGACATTACTCAAAGATGGATGGGCAATGTTTCAAAAAATATACGAGATATATGGATCCATTTTTGGCATTTTTCTTTCTAAGCATACGAAAAAAGTTCGTATTAAATTTGAAATTGTTTTAATAAATAGTTCAACTTGTGTTTTTTTTTAGAAATTACTCAAAGATGGATGGGCAATGTTTCAAAAAATATACGAGATATATGGATCCATTTTTGGCATTTTTCTTTCTAAGCATACGAAAAAAGTTCGTGTTAAATTTGAAATTGTTTTAATGCGTGGTTCATGGGTTATGAAATGTTTTAATTGCGAAGATTTGTAGCATTGCTTATTAAGGAAAATTCATATTATTTGAAACTATGAATATGTATTCGTAAATCTTAAATTTAAGGGATTTTTAAAAATATTTTCTTTGGAGTGTAAAATTGTTATATGCAGTAATTATAAAATGTTTCACTATAACATTTTTTGTTATTAAATTGCTTGAACCACGAAAAATGTTTAAATTGTTAACAAAATGTGCTCGAGGTCCAAATAACAGTCAAACTGAAACTCAATAAATTAGCAACTCTTTTGCAAAGACTAAAGTCAGAGTTTGAAGAATAGCACATTACGGATTTACTTTTTGCTATAGGATTTACATATCATACATATTATATATCCTTAATTTCAAATATTTCGACGACTCGAAAGTTCTATGTTATTTATTTTCAATCAACGATTTTCATAAATATTGATATCTGAATAAAAATTCGCTTGTGAGTAATTCTCTAAAAAATGTTTAAAATACTTTTACTTTTATTCAAAATGTAATTAATTAATTGCACATCTAACAAATAATTTTGACACATATCTACCGATAGAAACTTAGAATTTAGAATTTAGAAAAATAGAATTTTGTCAAATATCCATAAATAGATCCTTCTACGAAATCCTATTTTTACTGTACTGATCAGAACGACACTTCCTTCTCACTCCAACATCGAAATGATGTAAATTCGGTACTTGATGCATGCATTCTAATTTTAGAAATGAATCGCTCCAAAAATCCAGTTTTTAACAAATTGTACGTGCAATATATAATTCGAAAAGTTAAAAAAAATTCGCTTCTTATTTTCTCAAATACAATATTTCTAAAAAAAATGTAAAGTCAATAATTTATAAAAATTATTTCGAAAGTCGTGCTCATGATTTGATTTCAATGATAGGTAGGACTACATTTATTTCTTTCTCAATTCAACGATTTTGCTACTGTCGTGAATAAGTGCCAAAGAATCCATCATGCCAAGCAAATAAATATGATTTATCTAGAAACACCGTAATATCTCGCATTGAGATAATAATAGTAGTATAAAATAAAGAAAAATAATAATAATAGTTTCCGGGTGCGATCATTAATACAGCAGATAGAGGAGTGGAGGAAAATGTCGCTTCGTTTTCCTCGTCTCGACTGAATCAATCGATCCTGAGGCGGATCGTTTTTTCTTCCCTTCTCTCCTGCTTTTTCTAATGAGAATCTCTCGT
This sequence comes from Cremastinae sp. A BG-2022a, assembly GCA_030522545.1. Lineage (NCBI taxonomy): Eukaryota > Metazoa > Arthropoda > Insecta > Hymenoptera > Ichneumonidae > Cremastinae sp. A BG-2022a. Next base: position 79,967 of record JAPYYW010000309.1, on the reverse strand, counting down.
CCCTCTTCTCGTTTCCTCATTCCAATCGTTTTTTTTACTCTTTTCCTATCCTCCTATCAATTCCATCCACTTTAGGGCTCATCTAGGAAAAACAGTGAACCGAGACTCTATATTTTCACTTGCCAACTCGGTTTGCCAGGGAGAATAAGAACGAGAGCAGCAGAAAAATATTTCTTCCATTCTCTGTCGATTTAATAAAAAATACGAATAAAAAGAATTTGCGCGCGAAAATATTTAATCATCTCGAAAACAGCTCATTAGTAAATTCGGAGCTTTTTAGATTCTTCGAGCGCTCGAATCTTAACGACTCTCGGAGTATTTTTTTATTATTATTAAGAAAACTGTGAAGGCGTTAAAAAATGAAAAAAAAAAGAATTAACAGGAAAGAGCGAACAATGACAGGATAATGTGCATCCGAAATTTACGATCTTCGAAAAGGAGAACGATTTTCGTTTTTCCTGTGGAAAATTATTTTTTTACGATCGCCCATTAAACTCCAAGTTTTGACATGCGATCCCTCAATTATTCAGACGGGTGTGTTGGGCCGTGCTTGCGGCCAGTTAAACCGGGAAATCGGGCCAACGTCCTTAAGGTCATAAGCTCCGAAAGTATACATTTTTTATTGTTGTTTCTTTTTTGTAACCGGTTTTTCTCTGGTGTATTGAGGCTCGGTTGTGTGCGAACGGGGTTAACGTCTCTCCTTGCGGAGCGGCCTGACTCTGATGTAATCAGAGTTGGACGAGCGACCGCCATATTTCACGCAGTTTACAACGCGAAGTGAGACAAGTCCGGATCGTGCAAACATCGGGGACGGGGGTGCGCGACGGGAAGAGACCCCACGCAACGAGTCGGGGGCATTTTACTGCGTTCCCGCCGGCGTGCACAACGGCTCGGTTGTTAGCGATCTAAGTAGTTACGACCAGTGAGTGGTCAGACATGTCGTTCTCGAGGGTCAACGTTCCGTCCGTGATTACTTCCTGACACTGTTTTCAATGATATTCGACCATCAACGCAATCACTTACATTGTTTACCCGTTCATCGAATTCTGTCGTTTACTTATCTGATAGAGCATTTTTTTTTAAATTTTTTATTTTATAATCATTTAAAATGAAATGGAAGTATTTTTTTTATTATTTTGATGATAAAAAACTTATTTATTTATCATTGAGTGATGACTATGCATAAATTAATGATTATCTTGAATGAAGAATGTTTCAACGATTTTTTCATGTACATGAGAAGTTAATGAGCTTTTGATCTGTTATTGCAAAAAATATGCTAAATTTTAATCGTTTTCCTGAATGGTTCAAGAGTTTCTAAACTTCAAAACTGCCAATTCTTAGCATTTTTTCTCATGGAAATGTCAAACATTCGTCCTGGATGTAAACTTGAAAATATGAGATCTTTGTGCTTTTTTTTGTACATTTTTTGAAATGTACACATTTTATAGACAGTAATGTTAAAGTGTTTCATTAAAATTTCGTTCACTGAATTGTTCAAGGAATAAAAAATTTTTATTCCATTTTATACATACGTAATAAGTACCAGTCACCTTGGATGACCTTGAATTTTGAGTATGTTGTTCTTGAATCAATTAGTAACAAATTTTCTTAATAAAGTATTTTTTGAAAAATTACATGGTATGGAGATAAAAAAAAGATAAATTTTTTTGATTTGACTATACTTATAGAACTACCTTAAAAGGTGTTACCAATATAAAGCATAATTTCGACAACAAGTCGATTTTGTTCTAATTATCTCGTAAAAATGTATAAATTTTATAAACTGTAAAATATGCATTTGCTAGCACTTGATATATCCTACCATGACAAATGCATTTTTTTAAATGAAAAAATTGTAAAGCGACATTAAAGTAGATGTAGTCAACGAGTAGTGTGACACTTTTCCATTCGTCAATATTTGAGATTGACGCTCGAATTACTTCGTTCCTCAAATTATAACGATATTTTACGATTGTAGAATAATAATTTCGAGTCATTATTCCCTCGATTTCATTATGATCCGACTACTGAGTGAGCTTTCACTTTATAAATCGTAGGATCTGAGTTATCCCGACACTCTCTTACCCATACGTTTTAATATGAACGTGAGAAATAAAACGAGGTTGTGTTTTTAAGAGCAGGAGATGAGCGAGGATCGAGGTTTTCCGGAAGACAAAAAAAAGTTTGAAAGAGCGGTGGAGGCGGAGAGGAATTTTGCGAGGGCAGAGGCAGAGCAGTGGGGCTCGAGGGGCCAACAGAGGGGAATATTTTGCACGAACGTTTAACGAGGTCATAACCTCTCATACTTTGTGTATCTCCTCACTTTTACGATTATTTTAAAAGCACGTCTATCGTTTATAGCTGGATAAGTACGACTCCACGTACACACTTCAATCCACGCGTACGCGTCACGATATGGCTGGCGATGCTTACTCTGAATAAACTTTTATACACTTTTGTCCGTTCGCTGAGAAAAATCTCGAGAAGGGGGAGAATTTTTAATTAGCTCTCGAGTAACAGATTTTGCTATTGTTTCGCCGATAAAAATAAATGAGTCCACATTCATTTTTATCAAGAAAACGACTGTAATTTTTTTTTTCACGAGAGAAGATTTTCCTTTGAAAGTAAGCTACGAGCTTTATTCTCACTGTCTTTTAAATATATGTACAAGTCACTTCAGTTGACAACTGTAATACTCTCGAGGATACTCTCCAATGAAACGAGGTCACCATAATTTTCATCAAGTTCCGAGAAAATGTTTCGATGGACGACAGAAAATAATAATAATGATATGCAACCACAATTATTAAATAAAAAGACAGCAGAAGGGGGAATTGGGACAAGAAGTTGGACTCGAGTGAAGAGATGAGCAGCATGCGGAAGAATCCTCGAGGACATTCCGGTACCATCGTAATAAACTTGACTTTCTATACCGAGGGCAAAAGAGAGCAATTCAAGTAGAAAAGCCCAGGAGTGGTCAGACTGTAAGCTGAATTTACTTATAAGAACTTCTTGCACCCAAACTTTCTCTCTGCACAAAAAAAAGTGAATTTGAAATTAGTCCTCGAAAGTTTATACGCATACATATAAATGAGTGGATACATGCGAACAGAGGTTACAGATTAATTTAGTTGTGAAAACTTTCCCTCAACTCTCAAACTTTTACGTATTTCTCGTGTGTACTTGTCGCTTTTGCTTTTTTTTTCAGAAACGACTTAATCTCTCTATTCGTATAACTGTATGAAAAATTAATCTATGGTCCAATAACGGTTCAGCAGTGAATGTTGTAAGTGAAACACAACTGTAATTGAAAAAATTAATTACGCACGATCCAGTGACAAGAACAAATTTCGTCCAAGAAATAAAATGGTTGGAAAATTGGAGGTAGGTTATTAAAAGACGAGGTCAAATTGCGCTGTGACAGAGACGAGTTTCTTGAAAATAATAAAGAAAAGGGGGGGGAGGGGAAGAAGAAATACTTGCGGTATGAGTTGCTTGGTCATACATAGCTGAAATGGGATTTGTCCTGGCAGAATCCCAGCAACAAATGTGTATATTTATATAGCTCGTTCGAGCTATATCGTTCGAGCTTTTCGTCGCTTCTTACTTCGCCATTTGCGACAGTCATCTGTCATGATCCGTCTTGTCCGGTGGTTGGATTCTGCAATTACTTATCTCTGTTGAGTAAGAAAAATTAGGAGAGCCGAGGTGAAAAAAGGTTCGGCTGGAGCTTCGCGGTTGAGCAGGATGGAAGACGATATGCGAGTTCTCAGAAATCCTTTTCGCTTTCTTTTTCTCCAAGAGCTTAATAAATTGATCCTTTCGCGAAAGTTTTACAATTTCTTCAGCTCAAGGTACTTTTATACGTATTTCCTCCACTCTCCTTTATCTTGAAGTGTAAAATCTCAGCAACGAACGAAATCGAGAGAAAAAAAACGATTTAAATTTTTATATATTCAAGATAAATGACAAAAGACCAGCTCGGGTAGATTTCTCTACTTTACTGATATAAAAATAGAAGCTGCCTTATTTTTATGCACGATAATAAAAAGTATAAGCTTCACGATGAGTTCATAATAAAGAAAATCTCATGAAAAAATGTGATAACACAATTTTTATCATTTCCTTTGTAAATAAATAAATAAATAAATAAAACTGGACTTCTAGCTCATTGTCCTGTGAGTAAGGAAGAGAAACATTGTGCATTCGTAACGAGAGGACAGGTTAACCTTTTTGGTAGATCTGAGAGAAGTCACCCGTGTTATTTTTATATATTTGAGATAAATGACAAAAGACCAGTTTGGGTAGATTTCTCTACTCTACTGATATAAAAATAGAAGCTACCTCATTTTCATGCACGATAATAAAAAGTATAAGCTTTACGATGAGTTCATACACTGAGAACAGATTTAGTTGAAAAATATTTAGTTAAAAATATTTCGTCGAAATATTTCGTCGAAACAACACTTGTTTATTTGAAATAATGAAACTTCAGTTAAATCAACCAAAAATTTAGTTCAATTTGCAAAATAATATCGTTGAACGCATTGAAACAAATATTTTGTTGAATCAACCAAATTTCGTTATCAGTGTAATAAAGGAAATCTCATGAAAAAATGTGATAACACAGTTTTTATTATTTTCTTTGTAAATAAATAAATAAATAAATAAAACTAGACTTCTAGCTCGTTGTCCTGTGAGTAAGGAAGAGAAACATTGTGCATTCGTAACGAGAGGACAGGTTAACCTTTTTGGTAGATCTGAGAGAAGTTATCCGTGTTATTCAAATACAGAAATGAAAATGGGTCGAGCGACTCCAGAGGCTTCCTTTCTGTGCATCCTTGTGGAAGGTATGTGCGATAGTGCGCAGGAGAATGCAAAGATGTTACAGGTGGGGCGAGGACTGACCTGTGTGCGGCGAGCCTGCGGCTTTCCCAGGACGTATAGGCGCGAGAGAGAAAAGCCGAGACGAGTACTCGAGCATTCTAATTTACCCCGTGGTCCGACAGTAAACACAAAGGTGTACTTCTATAGTTTACGATTTCAGTCTGACAAATACCTCGCTTGCGCTTCTCTATTATTTTCCCTCTCGGACGCTCTTGTCTCCCGTCGCAATTAGATTTTCGTCGTGCCACGATCACCCTTGTCAAATATCGTGGATCCCTACACACTTTCATCATAATCATCACACTAGCAACTTTTTTTTCTATACTTATATCCAAGTTGTGTGTACCAAAACTTTTGAGAATGTGGAATTTTCAATTTTTTTTTATTCCTCATTTATTTCTTTTAAAAAGATAACAATGTAAAGGCCTCTAGATTTCAAAATATTTTGGTCATTTAACATACTGAATGGATAGATTTGATTTATTTTGAAATTTTTCCTGTTTTGCTTTTCTAAATAAAGTTGGTAGTTGCTGAAGACCAGTCATAAGCCACGAACAAGTAATTAACATCACTTACGAAAAAAGAGAGCATTAATAAATAGAAATCTATGAGAAAGTTCATATATTATTAACAAAGTTGTAAATAATTTTGATAAATAATTAAATGTCAAAAAATAATTATATAATTATTCCTTGATAAAATATACCGTATTTGAACGATATCCGTTGGATTTGACAAAATATATCTTTAAGCAAACACTCAAATTGTTTGAAAAATTCATAAATTGGATTGCTTGAAAATATGAATTAATTACCAATTAATTAATATATTTTACTGGAGATCGCTAAAAAAATTAAAAAATAATATTTGTATTATCACAAAATTAAGCGTGAAACTTCAAGATTCCATTTTTGCTAAGAAATTCTCAGATGGCACAGTATAGGGTAATCGGTAGAGTGCTCGTTTTAGAAAATGTAGGTAGGCAGGTTCAAATCCCAACAAAACCGAAGAATTTTTTCTGCCACCATAGATACCGGAAGCACTCAGGAAGGATGCTGTGCTATCAAAAATGGCGATAATTCGTAGCATAGCTAAGTAATAAATTATTTCGTGTATTTCGCTAAAAAATATATTTTTGCAGCAACTAAATTTGATTTTTTTTAATTGTCCGCCTCTTTGCTTTGAGTCAAAAACGAAATTTAGTTGATTCAAACAAAATTTTTTCTCATACGACAACTTAACGTACATATACTTTGCAAAAGTTTCATACAGTTTATGAAAAAAACGTAATCAGCCATTTGCATGCTCCAAACGTACGATGATCAAACGTCTGAAGCAAGATAAACCATCCCCATTGACTTCCTTGCAGGCACACATGGACTTTGGTGGAAGGTGAAAGGTGGAAGGAAGGTCTTCGCGATAGCATCGTTGCTCTTACTTATAAGCCGAACAATCTGTTCCAGACAGGCTTTTCCGATAACCCCCAGAAGATATCCAACTTTGCATTATTCTAACTTTGACGTTAACACATATGTATATATGTACGACGTCACAGTCATGCTCACCAGAGCTTTGTCAAAATTGAAATATCCGAGGACAGTGTATGAACTACCTTGAATTATCAAATTTCCATCCGAGTTCCAATTTACAAAAGAACTTTAGTCATTAATACTTTAATTTAGTTTAAAAAAGTAATATATCCAAATACTTAAATTAGGGCTCATTAGAGTTAAAATTTGTTATAACTTTGATTTTATACACTATAATCGTGATGCATTTTTTTAATTTCACTTACACTATACATATATTGTTAATTTATATTATATATGACAATTTATCTGATTTGCTATTCTGTAAATCGTACTCATCATCATCGTTCTTTTTTTTATCATAGTTAAGATAATAGAGCATATATGTATAAAACAAAAATAAAATAAAGTACCGAAAAGGAAGAAAAATAATTTAAACAAACTTTCTTCTAATTAAAAGTACAAAGAGGTGGATCTGTAATTCAATTAATTTTATTGGTACTGATTCGGTGTCAAGCCTCGGTTGCTTTTCCACTTTGTGAAAAAAAAGATCGTTTTTACCGCTCTCGATAGCTGGATTAATTACGCTGAAGGATCATCAATGTTGAGTAGAAATAAGGATGTTTACTGCGACGAGACTTTACGGAAGAATTTACGAGCGCTCTCGTAAAGGCGGAAGAAAAGATAAAGCTTGATTCGACGTAGCATTTGAGAAAGGACAAGGGAGTTTGATACAGGAACGTTCCAGAGACAAATTTCATGATCGTATCTGATGGTTCTCTCAAAGCTGTATTAATGTTCGAAGCAATAAACCGGAAAACCTCTATATCTCTCACGCGCATCCTTCACTGGTTATTATTTTGTCTTAAGCTCTAACACTAACGATCAACACGCCACTCGAGTACGAGCATCGTCGCGTTTATTCGATGTCTCGACTCCGTTTTTTTTGTCACAGCATTAAATTAATTTTTTAATACGAGTCTTTTTTCCCCTTTTCAAAACAGCAATGAATTTTTCCAATATTAAATAAATTTTTGATGCAATCTGTAAAATGTATTACATAAAATACATTCTGTAAAATGTATTACATAAAATACATTCTGTAAAATGTATTACATAAAATACATTCTGTAAAATGTATTTAAAAAAAATCATTTTATAATTCTTGGAAATAAAATATATAGTTCGTTTGCTTTAATTTCTTTGTTAAAATACTGAGCAGCGAGAGAAAAAGTCGAATAGGTCGCATGGAAATCTTCGAATGCACGGATAAGAGAGACTTCGGTTTAAAGGGAAAATAATGTGCGGCTGTTCGGAGAATTACTTCTGCGAGTTGTAATTAAGCAAAGCTCGTACTCTGTCCCGGTCGGTGCCTCATCCGTTCGCGAATTACTATGTTCAGCTTTTAAAACTCGCGAGAGCCGTCAGAAAAATAAGCTACTTAAGGCGAACGTTCGCATCGAGAAAAACTTGAAGTTTGATGTGCATACAGTGGCGTGCAAAAGTTTCGGACCAATCCTTTTTTTTTCATTTCAATATTTTTTTTTAATTTCATATTCAATGCCTGAAACTCTTCATCATTTTAAGGAAGCTATGGAATAGATAGCAACGTAGTATATTATTTTTTGTACAGCATGGCATACGTTTGGTTACTGTGAAGTATTGGGCCACTTGGCTCTGGTCGTGTAGTTTGTTCATATTTTTTTTATATTAGTTTAAAACATAAAGAATAATGAAAAATTAGTTTACGTTCTGCCACAATGTCGAAACACACGAAAAAAGAACATTGAAAAATCAGTCTACTTTCTGTCGCGATGACAAAACACATGAAAATTCAAGTCCAAGAAATAGCATTAAAATAGTCTAAAAAAGGTAAAAGTTCACGTGTTATTGCAAATACGCTATCTATCAGGAAAAGCACGACGTGCTGCTGCGATCGCTACCAAGGGCATGGCAACAAGATATACTAACTCTAGTGAAGAAATCGAACCATTTTTTATTATTATTGGAATTATTAGTTTTGTTTGTTTCATACCCATTAGTATATGGCCCAATACTTTTGCACACTCGTTAAATAAAAATTATTGGATAATTAATTGTTAGAGAAAAGAATCACGGTTTATAATATGTTATTTTCAAATAAAAGCATATACTATATTGTTATCTCTCGTTTGTATGTCCTGAACCATCGTATTTCTACGTAATGTCCACGAAAAATAGGCTGGCCCAAAACTTTTGCACGCCACTGTATACGTAGGTATAAATTGTACTTCATAGTTGGACACGCTACGTTATTGCCAAGTTTGGCCCGTTGTTACGATAGAAGTCGAAAATCGATTTTACCGGAGAACGCGAGCTCGCGTTGGGTTAAATTTAACGTTGGCGGGTTTTCGCCGAGCAAAGCGACAACGTCACGTCAAGCTCTCGTACCTTGAGCCTTCGTAACTTGCCTCTTCAAGATTCGTGCGTACAATTTATTTCACCTCACGTGTCAAGAGAGTCTACACACCGCGATATGTACATCTTCCATATTTATCGAATACGTCGAATCGGTTTGTTAACCAATTACGTTCAACGAGATAAACGAATGGAAATAAAAGGTAAATACTTGTAGACTACTTTTTTTTCACTTGCGGGAAAAAAAAGTGTGAACAAATTTTTACTATTACTTATTCGTAAGAAATATTTTTCAAAAATATTGTTATATTGCGAGTAAATTAAATTTTTAATACGATATTGAGGTAGTATATCCGTGACAGTGAAATAAAAAATTTGTATCGTTTTACAGTTTACGTTTATTAGAAACTTGGAAATAAATTTATTTAGGATTTTTTTTAAACTAGTTGAAGCTTCTTTGAAGTTTCTGTAAAAATCTGTACGAAATTTCAAGAACTTCTATTTCTTAAATGTAAAGATACTTAGAGTTGAAGATTGCAATATTTAACATGTGCTTGTATGGGGGAGTAGAACAAAAATTGTGATTTTTCGATAATGTATATCTTCAATTCTATGCAGAGAAACTTTTTAAAATTTAATTTACATATGCACATGGCATCAAACATAGTTTATACGAAATCTTAACAAATTCCTAAAAAAATCGTTTCGTTGATACTACCTTGAATAAAATTTGCAATAAATTTGTTATAAAAAAACATGATAGTGATATTTTTAATTATACACTAAAAATAGTAATAAAATCTTCAAAGAAGGAATATTAGAAGGTTGTAGGTACTTTTCAAGCAGTTATGAAAATAGATGTAGGGGAAGGGGGGCACAATGGGTCCCTGGGGGAAAAATGGGCCACCTGAAACTGAAATACGCAAAGTGTTTGGGGGTGAAATAGGCTCACTAGATTTTTAAAAATCTACAAATATGTTTTTCGACCAAAATGGGCTTTTAAAATTTTTGTCAAGTAGATATGATATTGAACAGATAAATAACAAGAAAATTTGATTCACGTTTCTAAAAGGTCCATTTTGCTCCAAATTTTTATCATTAACTGTTAGTGCCTTTTCATACTAAATACATGGTTTAAAAATTAAAAAAATACGGTACAAGTAAAAAAACTATCATTACAAATTTTTTTTGGAGGATGTCCCATTTTACCCCAAATTTTTCTATTTTTTATTTATAGTCGACACGAAAAATTAACAGCAAATATTACACAAGGAATTAAAAAAAAAGTGAAACTAGTGAAAAAAACTGTGGTTTCAAGCATTTTTTTGTTAAGGGGCCCATTTTGCCCCCCCCCTTCCGCAATATAAAAAAATGGATGAAAGTGGTCAAGTGATAGCTAGGAATTTGTGCTTCGATCTGGTGGCGGTTGAAATTCCTTGCACGCGTAATTTCACGTTTTCGAGGTGATTCGTGAAAGCATTCGCGGTGTTTGACGGCTCGTCGAAAGCTGAGTGCAGTACACGTTCGATTTTGCTACTATTGCGATAGATGTTGATCCGAGTTCTCACTAATAATCCCTATGACCACGTGGTATCGTTAACAGAACGACGACGTGATCCAATTGGATGCCAATTGGCATATCGTTGGATTCCCATTATAAGCGCCAGTATGCAGTTCAATTAGCCAAGTATGACACGCGTCCGGTTCCGCGCGCATCAATCAACCTTACGCTTGTCCTATCATCTTATTCTTTTCTAATTAACAATCAATTTGACACGATCTATTTTCAAAACATTTGCAAATTATATTTTTAACAAAATGTAAAAAAAATTCAATTTAATATTCTTTCAATTATTTATATAGACTCGATTAGAATGAGATCTTTATATTTTTCAATGATTTAAGGTGGTCCGATGATGGGCGCGTTCAAACTTTTAGGTTAAGCATGCAATGTAAAGGGAAAATTATTGATCGAAATTTTTTCCAAGATATTTGATTCAAAATTTGTATTAACATTCTTTGGTGTAATATTAGAAGGTATATGCCAAATTTAAAGATACTTCACTATCTAGAAATCGAAATATTTATCGTCAAAAATCATAACTTTCAACATAAAGCTTATGAGAGATAGCGAAAATTTCTTATTTTAAAAAATTAATATCTCAATTTCTAGCAAGCGAATGATATTAAAAATTGGATACAGAACAAGTAACATATTAATCTCATCATACACCAAATTTCATCACAAAATCTTGGATAGCCAGAAATCATCGGACCACCTTAATCAGCTTTCAGCAATTGATGATTATAAAATGGAATAGAAAAAAAGTTTGAAACATTCTAGGATATTCAAAAAAGATATTTTTTATCTACGTACGAAGGTAAAAAATATCTACAGAAAAATAACTTTAAACTTAAATATTCTTTTATATTATAGATACATAAATATTGAATAAATATATATTATACTTAATGTCGAAAAACACAATTTATTATCATTTCTTACACGCGTCCATATTAAAATTGGAATATTTATGATGAAACTTTCCCAAACCTTTTCAGCATTTCAGTGCAATAGTAAACAACGTTCACGCGGTTTTTTCGGGAATTTATTTATTTTTAAGTCAATCTAATGATAAAATTAGATTACCTCTAGATTATATGTAAAAAAAAACATTTGAAAGTGACCATTGTACTCTGTTTAAAATAATACGATGAAAAAGAGATGTATCGATTTGAAAAAAATGAATTGGACAAATGCGTGTTAAAGTGATGTGGATTGTTCGGGAGCATGGACGATCTATTTTCGTACGCGGGCACAATAGACACGATCTCATGAGTCGATTTTCCGGTCGTAGAGAATATAGTACCAAGCGAGGAACAGACAGTAACCACTAATCAGGCCGTTTCCACTTAATTTGCCGAGGTAATTAAGCATCGCATTGGCCACTGCTCGCAGCTAGTCTCATCGAGAACGCACATTCTCTCTCCCACCCCTAACTCGACCTTTCGTCCATCCCTCTCTCTCTCTCTCTCTCTTGTTCCGTTCTACGAGCAGCATTCACATCGTCTCGAGCGAGCCCAAACCAGATCTAAAGCCCGGGTACTCCATTATTATGCACGAAGGCCTATTGTGTCCGAGAAACTGCTGTAACTGAGACTGCACCAAGTGCACGCGAGAACGCTCGATGCCGAGCCCGGCAACGGGAAAGAGAGAACAAGCCCGGACCATTCTGAAAACGTCAAAGAGAGAAAGAAGATTGCATTTTCGCCGCAAGCGCTACAGGTTTACTCGCTCTCTATTTTCCGGGATTACGTATCGATTAGTCGCTCACGAATGGGCGCAATCGATATCGCTCTTCGCTCTCAGATTCCCGTCCATCGCGCTCTTCCTTTTGTTCGTCTGAGAAAAAAAACAACAACATACGCGCGATTCACGGAAAACTGACGAGATCGTTCTCATCTACCATTTAATTATCTGACACTCCTTTATTTTCGTATTATTTCTCTTTCTTCTCTCGCTTTTCTTACTGGTTTCGTACTCCGGACGATTGTTCGTTTACTCATATCACTGAGATAGTGCTGTTTTTTTCATTTTATTAGAAAAAAAACCTACGAATTGAAAAATGTTGTAACGATGATGAAACTTTTCGATAAAATAAAAAGGTTTCCGATAGATTATTGACAAAATTTACAGAGCAATGTTTGACATATTTTGAGTATCAAATTTAGAGCATGTGATTAACAAATAGACAATTGAAAGCATGAGTTTTAGGCATTTTTTCTTATATTCATTATTAAAAATTATCAACAATAAGTAATAATTGTCGAAAACTTTAAAAATATATATATGTAGGTCGGGATAATTATCAAAAAATATGTAATTTAAGTGGAAAAAACGTGATAACCCGATGAAAGTGGTAACACCAGTTGATAACGACGAAGGCAATTCATGAACTTTCAATAAACTATTTATCTTTAAGCACCTCATCATTTTTATTATAAATTTACTTTGCACTTTCTTAAATTGTTAGAAAGTATTGTACAATCAATGATTTCATGTATCAATTTAATATATTAATATTATTCAGGTATAATTATTAATTTATAGCCATTTAGTGAATAGTATGAACAAAAATGATCAAAAGAAATCATTTTTTTTAATCAAAAATATTTTCATACACAGTAATCGTAAAAACAGGGGGGTTGTATATATAATACGTATATAATTCATATAGTATATAAACTGATTGTGAAACATATATAACAAATGAATATGACAGTATAGGTGATAAAAATAATAATATTAAATAAATAATAATTAATTTGAAAAAATGTATTTGTTGTTAATTCTATAGGGAAAAAATCATATATAGTGAGTCAAATTTTGTTTCCAAATTAAAATATAAAGCTTCAACGAATTTTTACCACAAAAATAATTTGACGGTTCTGCATGCAGTTGCTGAGGCTAAGAAGAAAACTGCACACGCAGTACGGTTTTGGACAAAGAGTTTTTCATAACAATTTTTTTCCGTTAATTTTCTTCATTTCCATTTTATTTAGCAAGTGCACTATGAAGCAAGACGTGGGTAATTCCTATCCGTAGCTCGCTCACATCCGGATGTGTCCTGCATACAAAACGTGTGCATCGGTACATTCATTGTGTTCGGAGCGCAAACAATTTTTAAAAGCCGCAGAAAAGAATGGTATCAAATTTTCCTGAGAATGTAGAGACAAAATAAAGTTTTTATCGTTATTTTTCAAGCATTATTTCTCGGAAGCATAAGGAACTCATCCGTTATTTTATTGTTGAATTTTTCAGCGAATACAAACATTTTTTACGTTAAATGTATACATTTATATAATCTTTAGAAAAATGAAGAGGAATCTCTTTTTGTTTCCGTCAGTTTTCAGTTTCCTTTTTTTTAAAAGTAGATTCGAATTGAGACTTTATGAAAACGTTTTTTCATTCAAATTTTTTAAACAACGCCAGAAAAATATCATATTTATAAAAAGATATTTGTGAATTGCTTTACTTTCTCTGCCACTTAACCTACATTTCCATCGCAATGTTGAAAAATATCTTTTTTATGTCCATTGTACGTTAATTTATGTTACAAAGTAGGTATTTATCACGGAAAGGAATTCATTTCATTCGTAAAAAGTGCGATTGCTGCCTCTCGAGAATGAGGCGGAAAAACGAAAACGTTTCGTCTTTCTGATGGTATGAAAAGCGTAACGAGAAGTCAGTTACTGCCTTCCATTCTCTGTCCCTTCTTCTCCCCTCTTCTCGTATTTCTTAATAACCGACCGTGAAAAAAGTGAATATAAGTATACCAGGTCGATGAACGACGGGCGAGATGTTTTTCTTATTTCTCTCTATCTATTTTGCTCGAGTTTCCTGATACTTTTTTCAGTCTTTTTCCCTTCTCGTCTCCTACCCCTTTTTTAATACCTTGCATGAGCGTCGCGTATTTTCCCTCTCGTTTAAGTTCTCCCAGAAGAAGACTTTCTCTTTCTCTTTCGCTTCAGTGCATCTTAAACGTGAGCACAGACGTAAATTTCTTACATAGTTACGATTATCAATGTCTGCGTGCACAAAAATCATGTTTACTCTTCAACTAATTGTTTTCCTTTTTTTATCAGAAATAATGATCTTCTCGACATTTCACTCTGCCACCAATGCCTTTCCCATCTCTAACTTCTTCGATTTGGATGCTATCTTTTATTTCAAGCTTCGTGTTCTTCGGTACCCTGTTATTTTTACTTATACTTTTTCTGTAATCCGATAATCCAATGCGTTCTGCTTTTACAAAGCCATACAACAGACAATTTTCCAAACGATCTCACTTTTGATAGATTTTTTTTTATTTGCATAATACAGACCATTGCTTGCCGGGGTGAGTTACGAGGAACTTGTTTGAATACACTGGTTGTATGAAGTAAGTGAAACACAGTTTCTGATGAGGATTAATCTATTCTTGTAGTCTATAATCTATTATTGTAGTCTGTTAATCTATTATTGTAGTCTATTAATCTATTATTGTAGTCTATTAATCTATTTTTGTAGTCTATTAATCTATTAATCATGGTCTATCTAAAACTATCAGTGTTTTTAACATTGCAACTTATTTTCAACCCATTTAGATGAAAAACAATCCAAAAAACTATAATTTATATACTCAAGTTCTCACAGAACGTTGCAACTTAGAGTTTCCCTGTGAATTGCTTTTGATGTACCTTGAAAACCTACATAATGATCTATCTAAAACCATTAGTGATTTTAACATTGCAACTTATCTTCAACTTGCTTCTATTAAAAAAGTCATAAAAGTACAAAAGGTTTTCCTTGAACTTGACACCCTATTTTAATCATTTTCCACTCATCTTATGGAATTCAAATTATGCCCATAATATACAGTTTCATCTGTAGTTCATCCCACTACAAGATGACACTTGTTCTCCGACAGGCCATTTCCTATAGAAATCTCAGTAGACTCCTTTTTCAATGGTTTAATCCCAGAAAAATGTATGTATTCTTTAATTAGCATTTTTTATGAACATCAGTGTTTTTTTTAGTAAACAAACTACTTATAAGCTGCTCCCCTCCTTTATAACCCTCAGTGACTTTAACATTGCAACTTATCTTCAACCTCTTTAGATGACCCAATGAATCAGGGCCAATCAATCTAGATGTATACATTTCTTGTTATACAGAAAAAGTTGGTCGAATGTTGAATTTAGTTTCAATGTTTGCTGCTAAAGTTTGGAGAGCATAGAGGGATTTATACAGAAAGGGTTAAGGTTTGAACAAGAAGGAAAGAAAATAAGAACCCAGTATAGAAAATACAAAAAAGGAGGTCATAAACAAAAAAGAGAGAGGGAGAGAGAGAGAGAAAGAGAGGAATAAATCTATATACATATATACGATTGTGAATACAGCTAAGCAAATACAATATCGAAGAGGGACGAGAAAAGACAGAGACGATACTCGAGAGCCGGTTTGCAAAAAAGAGGAAAAAGCTATGGGCAGAGAAAGGGTGAGAGAAAGAGACAAGGGTTGAGGGAGAAGAAGGGAGAGGTGAAGGAAGGAATTGGCGTAAGCTCCAGACGATATCTGTCTTCCAGGAAGAACGGGATCTGGCAGAGGGTACGAAGGCATCAAGAAGCGACCTCTCATGTGGCAAAGCTTCCAAGGCAGACTCACCGCACGTTTTCCTCTTCGGGCGAGCTCTTTTCTTTCTCTCTCTCTCTCTCTCTCTCTCTCTCTCTCGCTATCTCGTTCACTTCCTTCCTTCTTCTTCACCGTTTTTCTCCCTCACTCTCTGTTTCTCTTGTTGAAAACGGATGGAGAGACTCTCGCATCCGCGACTCTCAAGATCGATCGTTGCCTTTCGCGTTTATACGGCTCGGAAGCGGCACGGGAGCACCCGGTGTACACATTCTATTTCGCGCTTTGTTTGCTTCCTAGCTGGCTGGCGCGACGTGCGCGCGCGAGTACCCGAGCGCTTATATTTGCATGGAGAGATAAAGCCCGGCGTGTCGCGGCCGGAGCACGAGGAACGGGCCGGAGCTCCGTGCGCACCTATAAGTGACGGGACCATCCGAGCCGAGTGTACAAGTTATCACGAGTGAATGACGGCGTGAAATAGCGCAAGCGTCTCTGTTGAAATATTTCATCCTTTTCTCGCCCTTTATTTTCTCAGGAAATTCACGGAATTATGTCTCTTATCGCGCATCAATATCCAGAAATGTATATTAGAATATTCATTCCCTAAGTTTCAATGAAGCAAAGTATATTTCCCATCATAATAAATCTTCGAAAATATTTTACTTTTTACACTTTTTTGAGAAATATTTTTATTCTATTTTTTGCCTTTCTTCAAGGTGATGCCGTAGATGTTCCACGTGACACAAAACGCGATTTGCTTCCAAAGATGAGCCCATTTTTGCCATTAACCTGCGTGGGCTAAACAAATATTATTCTCATTGACAAAGAATTAAAGAAGTTTGAACCAATCGCGTTTTCGAACTGCCTGGGATCTGCGGCATTATCTTAAATAAAGAGATAGAAATGGGTATAAATATTATTTTACAATGTAAACTATACTAACTTGTTTATATATAAACTATATATAAATTATATAAACTGTATAAACTTGGCCAGTGACTATTTTTAAGTTTTATTAATGACATTCAATTCTAAGTCGTTCACATATGATTGTAGGATTCATGTTATTGTTTGTAAGATATTATTTATTAAGGTAAAAAATAATAAATTCACTGTCAAAGTTAACCACAACATTTTTGATTTCATGAAAATAAAAATTTTCCCAAAGCGAATGGATTCTAAGTCTCTTGAAAACTTGAAACAATAAATATATTTTTTATCATTTCTAAGATAATAATTACTAGACAATGCAAACGCCTGGTACATAGCTTCTACTTTTAGAGTCAATGTAACACGAACTGTCACAGTGACTTTCCAAAAACTATCAATTTATTTTTAATGAACTGTCAGTTTACAAAATCAATGAATTTTCTCAGCATTGCCATGAAAACAAGAATAAAATATTTTGAAAGCCAATCAAATGACGGGAGGTATGGTAAATTTTAATCGTGACACTGCTATTTTATAAATAAGGATGAAGGATTGAGATACATCAAAAATAAATTTAATAAACCTTCATGTTAATAAGAGTGATAATTCGTGACGTGCAATTCGAAAATAGCAAGTCTCGAAATGTAATTTGCGATTATGATAAAAATAAACATATACATGGTGAAAGATTAAAAATTTATAAGCAAATACATTCTTTGACTTTTATTTAAAAGTCAACACTTAATTACTCCAAAGTTTGATAATTAAACGTCAAAGGGTATTCAACACCATGAACTGCATGTTTGATGCGATATTGATTATGTATACACTATACAGCATACACAATGTGTGTATTTGCACTGCACGTCATGATTAACACCACGATTTTTACAAAAAATGGTGAAAACTATTTAGATCGTGAATGATATTAATTTTAATACCGGATTTTGTACAGCAGGTAAAATCCGACAAATAAAAATTTTTCAAAAATTTTACGAATGTATTTAAGAAAAACAGAAAATTTAACTTCATTATAATAAAAAAAGTTATCGAAACTATAGTAGTATAAGCTTTATTTTCTAGTTTATAACGTGGTTGCTATGATTTCACTTTAAGAATTAATTTTCAATTTTCCAATATCCCTTTTTTGCTTTTTGTAAACTTCCGAACGCATATCCTCCTCGTTTCTGTATAATAAATAAAAGCATTGGTCTTTATATTCCGCAGTTCGTCGGATATTTACTGTGATTTGGTCGTAAAAATTACTTTTCTCCTTGCCTGAATTTGGTCCTATGGTTAAGAAAATACTGCGGACGAATATCCATTTATCGCGCTAGGTAGCGGGGCTAGCGCGTTACGGCTTAGCCGCGAAATCGATATTGGGAGGTGCGCGAGAAAAAAAACGGCCGGGATAGTAAAAACTTTGGGCGTGGATGTAAAATATGAGCGCGGAACGGACAAGAGGCCGTACATCAATATGTATCAGTAGGGATCAGTACATAGAATCATATCTCACTTCATCCCAGACGCGAAATGGAATACGAGACACCCTTTTTGGTTAAACAATCGATATTATTGAATAACGATAAATATCAAAAAGCCCATTAGAATGAGAACATGCATATCAGGCTTTGTCTCTCTGTTTTTTTATTTTTAATTTCTCATTTTAAAATGTGCATCTATTCTGGCTCGTATATTCAGTGTGTGTTTTTTCTTTCATTTTGCATCTGAATGATATCTTGTTCAACGTCGATTTGAAGCAACTCGGTCTGATAACGGAATAGTGTATGATATTCATCGAAATATGCTCCTAATTGGAGTTTCATGAATTGATTTGAAATACGTCTATAAAAGATGTTTTCAGGGTTTATACCAATTAGAGTGTTTGACTAAGGGTCTTAAAACATTACGAGTCACTACAGAATAAATGCAGAGAGAGAGAGATTAATTTGCACAAGCACGAATTAACAATTTCGAACCTGAATGTACCATGAAAGGCCTCAATTGATCTTTGTAAGGAACAAAGTGGAGTGGCAAAGAATGAATGCCAGAAAATAGATATAAGACCAAAAGGAACAAGGAAGAAGCAAAAAAAAAGAAGTAGAAAAGGGTCAAGAGATTCTCTATATTATCTCAAATCCTGAAATAAAGCTCTTAACGTCAATTATTTTCGATATCACAGCCAGGGGAAAAAATAACGAGAAGATTCGCTCGATCTCCTGACCCGGATGCCGCTCGACATTTGGGAAGTTCAGCGAGAGGAGAAACGATGCGAAAACCGAGAGAGGATCAAGGACGAGGTTGGATAAAGAAGAACAAAAAGGGGAGAGGATTCAAAGTGGAGGGAAAAAAAAAGTCGAAAAGGAAGGAGAGAATGAGAATATTCCAGGGCATACCGGCGGCATCGACGTTCACCGCGCGTTGAATTTTAACGTTCGGATAATCGAAGTGCCTGTTTCGGACGGGTAAAACGACGTATATGTATATAAGTATAGGATCAATGGAACGTGCACGTGCCCCGAAGGCTGCATATATTTTACCAAAACCAACATATATATATACACGTATACATTCTATATATATATTATACTCTCAATTCCGTAGAACGATAAAATACTATTTTTATATATGCGCCAAAAAGTATATTTGTATACGCGTATATTTGTAAACGTAAACGTATATTTTGCGTGCGATACAGGAGTTTTGGATTTATCCGTTCTTCGCCTTTACTTGTTATTGCCGCTTATTTAACCGTAAGCCCAACGTGGCTGGATCCGCGTTAGATTAAATAGTGAAAGACGTTTATTTCTCGTCGCTTATATTTTGCTACCTTTCATATACGTACACGAAATTCATGAGCCGCGTATCACTGTATGCACAACGAGCCGAGACGCGCTCGATTTAATGAAAACGCTGGAGAGAACACGCTTTTGAATATACCAAGTACCCTTTCCTCACTTTCAACCCTCGCTACCTATACACGCATCTTATTAGTTTCGTTATCTTTCGCCATATTACATTTTGCGTGCTTTTGCCTCAGATATTGCTCTGATAATGAGAGTCCGATGGGCCTCGTTCTTATTAATTAGTTTTTCCTGTTTATTGCCAAGTTTTCGATCATACAAATTTGTCATATTTTTTCATTATTGTGTATCATCGTGCCCAGTTTTTAATGATCGACTTATGAGAAATGTTCAAGTTTTTTACACTAATACATATGACTCAAAAAATGTTCATATTGTATTAAGATATTGGTATAGTTAAATAGAAAATATTTTTCTGGCGTTCAAAGTGATTTAAGTTTATTAAGGAAACTTATTGTTGCAGATTTACTAAAGAATATAATAAAGAAAGGTCGGGTATACCTGGTGTATGATTTTAAAAATTTTGAAAAAACTTTAATCGATTTTTTTTTAAAAGCAAACAAAGTTTCTTTGATGTTTTACATAAAAATTAGTATTGCATACTAAAAATTAGTATGCAATTTTAAGACGTTTCACCGTTTATATGTTATTATGTACGAAAAATTATAATTTTTAACAATAAATATCTTTACTTCTACAAGGTAAAACCCTTCAAAATTTGAGACGCATATTCAAATCTCATCCACGAAGATTTATGGAAATTTTTAAGAAAATCAGTCAATATTTATTTTCATAAAAACTACTTTAATAACATACATAATTAAACATACAAAAAGTAACAACACACATAACAATTACCACACAAAACGAAATTCAATATAAACATAAAAAGATCATGTTTAGCAATAATAAAAAAATAAAAATGTCGATAAAATGAAATTGCAAGTAAACTCATTTTATCATAATTGTCGTCCAAAGCATGTGATTGTAAAATAATTGGCATCGAATACATTCTAATCGAAACTGCGATAGATTCGGAATCAGCTGTGTATCCCGACACAGCCACGCCCAAATTCTCGATATCTCTCGACGATAATAAATTGTTTTCCTCACCCCGTTATTTCTTATCATAACAATCTTGGGACTATAGAATTGAGTGAGAAAAGAATTTTATTGACTTGAAAATTGCAAAGAATTCTGAGTAAAAAAAAAAAGATGAATGCCCGGGGGCTTATCGGAAATCTCACACGACACTCATCGTGACAACATAGTTCGTATAGCCCGGAGTAAATTTTGTTAACGTCAGGCCACGGTCTGGGCGGCGCGCTTAAATTTAAATCCGAAACAGATAATATAAGGGTGGTAAATGTCTAGACGCAGGGGCAGGGATAGTCTTGGAAACTCGCGCGTCCCCTGTATATAGGGGCTGCAAGAGCTAACTCAGCACTTGGGATATTTCTTTGAATAGAGATCTGTGTCGGCCGATAGCCCCGAGAGTATACCCAGGGGATGATCATTTCCTACTCTTTTTACTCTCCGTGCCTTTCACCCTTCTCATACAACCATCCGTGTATCGTTCAGCACATCCTATTCGCTCTTTCCTTCCCTTTCGATCTCTTGCCACTTTTAACCCCGTGCTCTCCTATTTTTTCGAAGAATGCAATACTCTTCATTCATTTACACGACACTTCTATCCCGGAAGTGCCTCTACCCTGGAATTCTCAGACGGTCGTTTTTAATAAAGAAATATATAGTTTCTTTTTTCTACGACATAAATATAATATAAATGTGGAATAAAATATAATCATGGAAAGGAAATAAAATCATAGAAATGTGGTATGTGATTATTAAATAGAAATTAAACTTTCCTTATTCAGAAAACAGATAATTTTTAAGATTCTGGGAGTTGTCGTCTTGAACACCGAGCAAGACACGTGCAGTGATTTTTCTTGTAACTTTTATATTAAACGTTCATTCTTTTATTCTTACAAATGACCTTTTAATTCCCATGCCAGCAGAGATATCTCATGATATCCTTAAACAAATCAATGGTTAAAATGTAAATTAATTAAAGTGATGAAATTGTCAAACACTTTTAATGCTCATAGAAATAACTTGATTCTGAAATGAATTAATAAATACAATTAGAGACTGGGGAAATGATATTTTCGTGGGATTTTCAGACAGAAGCAGCGAAATGTATATTTAAAGAGGTGGCGCTCGCGTTCTGCAACTCCTAAATATCAATCTGGAAAATCTCATTAACGATAATTAGGCCGCAATCTCTGGCGGCGATCGCTTCACGGATGTACGGCTATGCGGTTAACGCACCAGTACCACCAGCAACTGCATTCTCCGGCTAACCGATGCATGCACATTGCAAACGACGAGCCTGAACACCACTTTCCCGCTAACCCCGCCAAGCGTCATTATGCACGACGTATTAAATACCTTCGACCAAAAGGAAAACACACACTGACATATTTTTTTTTTCATCTACATGTACTTTGTTTCAAAGGTAAAAAAGGATGCCAAGTAATGAAAAATGACCTGAAATTATAATATTTCATTACCAAGCATAAAATGGCAGTGGTCTTTTCAAACATTAATTCTTTTCAATTCTTTTATGGACTCTATCATAACTATTAGATGTGAAGATCTTATTTATAAATTCGTCAATGTATTACTACTTGGACTGAATTCAGAAATTGGCTGACAGTACTGTCAGTACTGAATTTCCTATCTTTTAACACAGGGTTTCAACGGTTTTTAAAAAAGACAGTCAAAAACCGAGCACGGTCTTGGATCAATTCTTTGGAGTCAAGTGAATCGAGAAACTAAGAAAATTATGTTATTTGTATTTTAAAAAATTCTATTATCTTTATGATCACTTCTAAGGTGTCAAATTCATGAATTACGATTTATTTGTGAATTATTAAGAATAGAGAATTTGAGACCGTCAATGACTCGAAAGCAGCTCTCGACAAGGTAATTTTCGTAATTTTTGCCAAAAAAGTGACATTATTTTGTAATAATTTCATAAATTACAAGATAAAATTAAAATTATTCATTTTTCACGTCTTCTATATGGTTTAGTCTATTAAATTTAAGATTTGGATGATGTTAGTTGGATAAGTTCGTTGTAAAGTTGCAATAATTGAAGTTCTGGATAACGATCTCATAACAGTGCG
This sequence comes from Cremastinae sp. A BG-2022a, assembly GCA_030522545.1. NCBI lineage: Eukaryota > Metazoa > Arthropoda > Insecta > Hymenoptera > Ichneumonidae > Cremastinae sp. A BG-2022a. Next base: position 56,995 of record JAPYYW010000309.1, on the reverse strand, counting down.
TGTACAACCTACAAAAATCGACCTTAAGAATTCTTCATAAAAAAAAAGCACGATAAGCTTTGATAAAACTTTTAAAATAGGTACATCAAATATTCGTCTACAAAAATTAAAGTCGTCAATCATAGAAATGAACAATTATTACAATAATAATAATGATAAAATAATTTTCATGTCATAAAAAATTTTTTGTTGTTAAAGATCATATTCTTTATATTGCCAGGTTCACCAATTTAGTAGAGTGCAATCGCATAAAAAATGGTATTAGCAAAATTCATTACCATTAAATACTTAGCCAAAAACAACATTTAATTTCAATATCGTACAATTTTTCATTACTCGACGTCCCACACCCAATACTTTCGTTGAAAATATTTTTTAAGTATTTAATTTCTGATCCTTTGGTGTTGCGAGTAAATAAAAAAAAGTGATAAAGTAAATTGAAAGAAAGTGCAGGGTTGTATTTTTTTAGGAGGATTTGAGACGCTCTAATAAAAAGCTTCGATCAATCCTGAAGGTTGTACGATTCAATATCCGTCGCACATTTGGTCTTCCGGTAGAAAGTGCCATTGGGTAAAGTGCCAGTGCCCGCGGTAAAGTGCGCTCGTTGACAAAGCAGGAGATCGGCGGATATTCTCTTTCGAAGTTTTACGAGGCAAGTTAACAGCGTTTATCGCGACGCGTCCCGACGCGGGGTTAACTCGGTAGGAGCGTCCGTCCGATACACATGAATATAAGAGACGATCACGGAAGTAGCATATTCGATCTCTGTTCCCGAATTACTTTATTATGCGACTCAACAATATTTGATGTGCGTCGTTTAATACCGGCGGCGTTTCTTGTACCAGTAAACTCCTTCTGGTTTTCCGTTACGTCGAGACGGAATTTACGACTGTTTTCAACTGGCAAGTGTCCCGTCGTGGATCTCCGTGACGTTTCGGAGAGACGGGACAGCTTGAAAGCGAAGAGACACTGAAAGAGAATGGCAGCGGGCAAAAACTCGAACGAGCGTAAAACTATTCGAATGTCCGAAAGTGTCGCTAAGGGGAAAGTTCGAGCGAGTCTGATACATCGAGCAGGCGAGTCAATGGGGCCGTTATCACCTTTTCTCGTACGACGCCCATATGCTCGTTGTTCCAACACCATCGCTTCTTTATCGAATTTTGCATTCACAGATCCCTCGTTTTTTTTTGTTTTACTGTTTTTTTTTATGAATACGTAAAGTTGGACCTGTGATACGCAATGCGGATAACAGTTCATACCAATAAAAAATGTATTTTTTATCATTTCGTAAATATTTGTTCTTAACACATGTTGGCTGCGGGACTTAGTTTTTAAAAATTACGCACGTTGCTTTACATGAGATTTTGGATTTGTAACTGATTTTTCCCTGGTGCGGTACAAGACAGTATTGGCTGTAAATTGATTTTTATTTGGTGTCTAATATATATTTACTGACTGTACCTACTGATTTCATTTTAATCACATTAGATACCCCACCACGCGCAAGTCTATCAATAGACGAAACCAGGTTATAACGCACTTAGAGCGTTAGAAAAATTGTTTCGTGCTAAAACGGAGTTAATTATTTTTGTTATATCCAATCCTCATTTGCATGGATATTTCTTGATTTTACAGTTCATTGAAAAATAAGTGTAATTAAATTCTTAGTTCCAAACAACCTTTTGAGAATTGGAATTTCCAATCTTCCTTTGTACTTTGAAACATTAAAAACTTATAACCTCATCGTCGCTAAGTCTACCTATTTTTATGACACCCTATGCCGTGACACTTAACGATTGTTAGCAACCATTCTACCTGACACAAGGCATTCTCCCTCCCAAAACGATCAACCTTAGAATTTTTAGATTGGAAAAAAGTCTGTCTTTCACAAGTTTGGAAGAATCAACACTCACACAATAATACATTGTCACGTATAATTTTGTTTTTTCTTCAATAAATTTAACAATTTATTCTATAAACAATTTCACTATTCTTCCATCACCAAAAAATTTTTAATACTGATAAAAGAAATATTTCAGTGTGTCATAGCGTGTAGATTTGTGCGATTTCAAACAAACGAATTAACAGTCCTTACAACTATGCTAAACAATTAATGTTGTCCGAATCCAAACAAAAATACTTCAGCGATTCTATCACTCGATAACGACTTCATTAGAATTGAGATTGGTCGAGATAAAACCATTACTACATGTATTTTTCAAGTTTCTTGATAAAAAAAGACATTCAGGTCGTTGGTTACTTTTTGATCGTACGAAGGAGAGGAGAGACAACAGACAGCGAGGAAAAAGCTCACCATTGTCGACTCGATCGATGGAGCCATGTCTCGTGCAATTCAGAATTGTCCCGATGCTCTGTGTGAGATTGATTCGGTCTTTGTGACAAGAGCTTCGGTACACACGGAATGCTAAAAGGATAGAGTTCGATCATATTGTTGACTCATTGAAAAACTTCGAGTCGCTGCGAAATAAAGTCTCGAGAATATTCCTCAGATGGCAATCAACTTTAGTCAATAAACAACTAACAAGCAACTGCTGAAAAAGATGCAGAACGACTTTCAAACTAGCAATTGTTATTGTCACGATTTTTCTCAATTTCGTGCTAAAGTTATATAAAATTGAAGGATTGTTGAGGTGAACAGGAAGAGAAAGAGAGGGAGAGAGGAAGGACTTGGAAATTGGCCGTATCGGATATTCAGGGATGCAAGAATGGTCCGTTGTCGATCCCTCTCGGCGTTCGCGTCGATGGACAACCATTAAATTCGACATCAATCACTGTCAACGGCCAGAAATTCGTAGCAGAGAGAAGCGAGAGCGAAACAGAGACGACAAGCAATAAACGGTAGAGCCGAGCCACGCTTCCGTTTCAAAAGCAGCTGAAAACAAAGATTGCGAAAGCGCATGTCCGTTGTGCATCTTTTCGAGAAAGTCGTTTTATGAAAAGCTCCAGGTAGTTCGTTAGATACGACTGGAATTCAAAGGATCAGAGACATAGTGTATATATGGGGATTTTTTATGAGACTCAAAAGATAAATACTGATAGAATCCTATTGAAGTTGAAAAATTTTCCAACAGCCAAGTTGAGATTTCTCGACCATTCAAGAACTCGTGTAAACCTAATACAAAACTGTCAAATATAACTACTTCAATAATCTCGTATTCGAAACAAAAAAAACTATAAATAAAGAATGTGAAAGCGAATATCCATTATATATCTTTTTGAAAAAGTCATTTAAAAAGCTCCAGGTGGTTCGTTAGATACGATTAGAATCTATAAAGGATCAGAGGCAGAGTGTATTTTTTTGGGAACTGAATAATGAATACTGATAGAATCCTGCAAAAGTTGAAAAAGCTTTCAACAGCCGATTTGAGATAGCTCGATCATTCAAGAACTCGTGTAAACCAAATACAAAACTGTCAAATATAACAACCTCAATAATCTCGTATTCGAAGCAAAAAAAACTGAAAACAAAGAATGTGAAAGCGAATGTCCATTATGTATATTTTCGAGAAAGTCATTTAAAAGGCTCCAGGTGGTTCGTTAGATACGATTAGAATTGAAAGGATCAGAGACAGAGTATACTTTTTGGGAATCCAATAATGAATACTGATAGAATCCTGTTGAAGTTGAAAAAGCTTTCAACAGCCAATTTCTCCATCATTCGAGAACTCGTGTAAACCTAATACAAAACTGTCAATTACAATTACCTCAATAATCTCGTATTCGAATTAGCAGACCATTGGGAGTTTCACGAGAGAGCCAACGAGTGTTGTAGCCAGCTATATAATAGAGATCTGATAAGAGGAGAAAATGAAAATTGTCTCATTGAGATTTCACGGAGATAGAATGGACGGATCGCAAACAAGTACTTCATCATTCGATGGGTCATCGCAAGTGACGAGCTCGAGAGCCCGTCAACCGAGTACGGGTAAGGCTGTTCATCATCGAAGCGAATTGTGCACCGAAGAGCAGTCGAGTGACGGAATTGACGAAGGAATTGACAACGAGGCGACGGGGCTCGAGAGTCCCACCTGGGCTGTCCCTGCAATGGATCGACTCTCATCTGATTGGCGTATCGGGGAATTCATGGACCGATGCGAAGTCTGACCGTACCCCTGGGTTGAATGGAGAAGCCTCCAGTCACGTGTGATTGTGACTATCGATCCGACCGATCCATCCGCTCGAGTACCGAAATACTCGTCTATCCCAGAAGTACCTCATTTTCGCTCAAGAGATTTCTCGGTTTATGACGTTTCGCGGTCTCGCTTTATATGCGTGTATTGTTATTTTAACGGGTTAAGTCTCATTGGAAAACAATGATCGAATAAGCCCCTCCAATTCGTTCCATCATGCTGCATATGAATTATCTAATCACGAGCTCTCGTAAAATCATGTCGAACGCTTCAATCGTTGATTACTGGAAGAATCATTCATGTCGTTGACCAGAAATCAGAGAGAAAAATTGGAGGGTGCACTCCAAATCGGGACAGCAATCTGTACAATATTCGGTCCACTTGATGTCTCGAGGTTAATGACGGATGCGGTCATGGTGACACTTTGGTAGATCGAGTACTCTTTACTAGACTTGTTCACAAAAATGAAAAAAAAAAAAATAACGAATGAAGATCTATAGCTGCTCGTCACTGTCAATTGCAGAAACTGCACGGAGTTTGACAGCATGATATTATTTCAAGATCGTTCAATACAATTGTGGGATGAAAGAATATTCCACGTTCTCATTGACATTTTATTAATTTGACAGGTCATTTTATCGTTACCGAAAAAGACTTACCCATGTCTGTCTATACTGGGAGAAAATAAATATTGCAGATCCATATATAACAAAATTTGTTTGATCTACTAAAATTTTTGTTCCGATACGTTTAACGATATTTTTGTTATAAACTGGACCAAATTGTTGATTTAACCGAAGTATAATTATTATAAATAAATAAGTATTGTATCAACTAATTCTTTTCGAAACAAAACTCTTTTTAGTGAATAAAATCTACTATCCTGATTCTCTCAGTGCAGCATAAATGAAAATTTTCGCATTTATATGATATACAATTTCGATGCTACGAATAACCATAAATTGAAGAACACCCTGTGCATAAAAATATTAACACATTCGCTGGAACGAATGAAAAACGTCAAAGTCCGATAGGAATTCATCAAATAAAAATTATTATCGACCGTCTCACATTTTTATCACTTTTTTCGGGACGGTGTCATCTTTATTCCTTTCAGAGAACGTTTTTAAGGATGGGTGCAAAAGGGGCGAGGGATAGAAAATTCGCGAGAATACGTCGAGGGTTAGCTGGCATAAAATAATCGAGGGCGCTTGTTCTGTAGAATCTCGAGAATGCGATGGGGTATATGTAGAGGGATGTGGAATACGTAGAGTGCGGACGATGAGGGAGAGGAAGCGAGCGAGAGAACCCGGCGGGAACGACCCTTCTAGAATTGTATTGCCGACACTCCGTCATTCGGAGAGTCGTGCACCTGACGTTTACTGGCGTCAGCTTTTGATTGTGTGCGTGCCCCTATCTATTATTGCGAGAGTGTGTGCTCGCTTATGTATGTAATCGAAGTGATGCTTTGTCGAGTTCCTCGGTATTCTGTCTATCGGAAAAGAAGGGCCAGACGTGGAATGAAGATTGGAAGGGTATACGATACTTGGCTCATTGGCACAAGGTTGGCTGCAATTATGAAGGAATTAAGTCCATGGCTTTCGTTCCTTTAATATCATATGACACACGCACATGGGTTCACGTTTTAAAATTTGTTCTTTTATGAATTTAATAAAAAATGCGATGCAGTTCCTGGATACTTTTTGTTATTTGTAGTTATAAATAGCAAAAGACGACCTACAAACTGTGACCAGTTGTTGGTGTATTTTAGCATTGAAATGTTGACGTATTATTTAATTCAAAAAAATAGCCATGGCAACGAGCAAAAACTTCTCTGAACTGACTGGTGTAATTAAATAATGGTGTACATAAACTTGAATATCTATATTACAACAGGAATTGAAAAGTCGAATGAGAATTAAATCAAATTTTGTTGAAAGGATGAAATGGTATTATAATTCAATTTCAATAATTGTTGGTCGGATGGTAGAGATCAAAACAATATAAAATTTCTATCAGTTGCTTAAAAGTTCATTAATGCTTGATGCTTTAGGGCTTTTTGATTACTGAATTATAAGACAAACATATGTGAAATTTCATACAGAGGGATTATACTCGTTTGGTTTACGAACTCGTTCACCTTAACAGAAAATGGCGAAGGAAGTTCAAATCCAGTTGAAATTCTTTATGATTGACGTGAATTATTCAACTGTCAGTGTCATATGTCCTGTCAAGTGACAAGTGCACATTGGGAATGTGAACGAGCTTGGGAGTAACGAAGAATTTTTAGAGCGTAACTTAGCCAATGGAAATGAGCTACTTTTCGAGGTTCACGTTGTTATCATATCTCGTGGGATTCAACCACCTAATTTGAATTTTTTTCGGAAGTTCCCCGTAGTGGATAGCCTTTTTGCCCTTTTTTATGTGTCACGAAAAAGTTCCTGCGGCCATTACATGTGACTGCCATTGTCTCCTCGTGGCTTAAAGACACTTGGCCTGGTGAAAGGACTACTAAGAAATTTAATTTCAGATTGCCCGACCCGCATACTAAACAGGAATGCCTAAGCTAGACCTGTTTTTGTAAGAGAAGAAACTTCCTCCATTCTGTTCTCTTTCTCAGAATAACCAAAATAAAAAATACCATCAAAATAGTTACAAAAATCTAAACCAAAAAAAGTAATAAAGATTATACTCCAAATTTAGGTCGAATGTATCACGTACAGGATGAAGCCCATGTAGTACATATTCCAACCATGATTTTTATAATTAACACGTAGTTCTTGATAAAAAGTCTTAATTGTCTTGATAAAAGTCATTTGCCAAATTATTATATAAAAAATATATCATTATAAATTAAAAAAGTTATTGTTATGTCACATCTAAAAATTTCGAAATGAACAGGACTATTTAGTGTACGAAATATTGATTGACTTGGGGAAGAGCATTAGCAATTGACAGAACATCACAAGGAATCTGATAAACTATTTAATATGAACTTAATCGCTACTCCATCAGACCTTGCCATAGACAGGTGTTTGGAATCAGCCCGAGGTAGCTTTGATGTTCTCTTGAGTTTCTCAAAGCTATGTACACATTGTCAAGTATTCGAATTTCCAAAGGAAGTATCACGAATATTGATTATATTATATAATTATCGTACAACAAAGACATTATTCAAGGATACAGAGATATAGCAATAGTATTAATAATATAGATATAGAAATAATGTACACATAGCAACTGCATTATACAATATTAGAAATACACTCATCATTCACAATTTTTATTAATTTCTTATGTCAATAATCCAAAAAATTGTAAGAATTTTTTTGAAGAATTTTGATACCATACTTTAGGTATATTCCAATATTACAGTTTATAGTTCACGGAGAATTCTGTAAGAGATGATGAGGGAATTTCCGCGTTTTAAACGTAGTATGCATTCTGTAGCAAATAATTTGTCACGTTTTAACAGGTGAAGAGAGTAGGAAATAATTCGAGTAAAATATTCTGCAAATGAAAAATCTATATGCTTCGACATAATTTTGATCTCGTATATTCCGAAAAAAGTGCTTTCATCAAAAGAACGCTTGTTACTGAATGTTTGAGTTCAAATAGTGGAATATTTGAAATTAAATGGAAGTAGGTTTGCTGAATCCAAAAATCTCTTTATTATGGGTATTTCTGTTTCATTAATGATATTTCAATAATAATTTTTTTGTCGAAAGTAAACTTTCAACTGAATATTTGAGTCCAAATACTGAAAATGTTATATTGACAATAACTTTTATTATATTTTATATTGAGAACAGGAAGGGGTTTTGATATCAGGAGACGTGAATTTTTAGATATTGTTCTCCCAAATTGTCCGATTTCTTTATTTCAAACGAGTACATTCGAGTAAATTTTATAAGTTTTTGAATGAATCTATAGTTTCATTCCGACCGGATAATAATTGTTTCAGTGGCAAAGATTTTTGCATATAAATGCAAAGTAGGACAAAGTAACATTATTAATTTGGGGACGTATGATATGGGACGAAATGTTTTTTCATGACCTATCGAAAGAATATCACAAGACGTTTCTAAAAATCATAAAAATCACTGACTGACCTCGATCCGACAATTCCTGGTGATTCTGTAGCCCCAGAAAGTCAAACTCGTTTGTTATCGATAACTCACAAACGCATTGACGATTGAACGATTTGCATTGATATGCAAAAATCTTTGCCACGGGAACAATTATTATCCGATCAGAATGAAACTAGATTCATTCAAAAGCTAATAAAGTTTACTCGAATGTACTCTTTTGAAATTAAAAAATTGGCCAATTAGGGTGAAAAATATCCAAAAATTCAAGTGTCCCAATATTAATGCCCCTTACTGTGTATATCAAGCACAGTTGATTATAGTCTGCTAGTAAATAATTAATGAGTCAATTTCTTTTTACTATGTTTATTACAACAAAAGGACTTGATTCAATGATCCACTGTATTTTAGGTCTAGAGATATTCTGGTAGGAGCGCAGGATTCTCGAGAAGACAAGCCAGTCGAGCATCGTCAGGACTTTTGGGCAAAGTACAATCCAAACTATAAGGATTCGATATTGGACTGAGAGGAAGGGAAGGCAGCTGAATGCATGTAACCACAGCATAGCTGCAGATGTACGACAACCCCACGTTGCTTTCCGTAGCATGTTGGAATGTCCATAACGCAGAGAAGCAACGGGCTTGAGAGGAGAGTTTGTTGCCGGCGGGTCACTCGATCCTTCTCGACCATCGCTGCTGGATGTATTCAAGGATATTCAAGATGTACATACGGCAATATACCCCTTGTGAAATTCATCTGAGAATTCATCCGAATATTCGGAGATTCCAGCAACCTGCGCTACAGATATGCAACTGTATCTCTAGATGCCGATTTATATAGATTTTCATGAAACATGACCTGGGGACTCACACCATCCACAATACACTATTGTCCCATGAATTTTACTTACATTCCTTTAATTTTGAGTTTAACACATTGTTGGTAAGAAAAAGTATTTTTTTTTGTTCAACTAATTTCAATATGTCATTTAATCTTAATTGTTCCAACAGACTATATTGTTTGATAAGTAGATAAAGTATTTTGAAGCTTGATCATTTTTTAAATGTATGCGAAGATTTAATCAGAATAACTAGAAGATATAGCCTGAATTTTTATGCCAATAGCATCAGCTAGATTCTCATTTGTGCAATATCATTGAAGAAAAATAGCGTGAAAATAGAGGCATCCGAACGGAAGGTTGATTTTCACTAAGCTGCTAAGTGAGTTCATCCAAGATTTCTGTGCGCGAAGCGGAGGCCATGGTGCGGGAGGCTGAAACGGCGAGACTTGAAGTTTATTAAGATTAAGGACTTTATTCGTAGTAATTCAAAGCCGGTGAACGTATACGCCGGGAATATTCCAAGCGAACACTCGCGTCCACGCAACGAGCAAGAAAAACAGCACCTAGGAGCTCTACCACGTTTTATACCACACTAAAACACCGCCAACCGCTTTCATAATTATGACATGTTGGGATGCAAGTGAAAGAGGGAAGATGCATTCGAGGCAAACATGCCACGATGATATTAGGAACAGTCGAGTTTAGGGCTTGACAGTGCTTTTTCTCACAGTTCAAAAAACTTTCATCGGTGTCTAGGGTTACGCAAATTGTTTCAACAAAATATATTAAAATCCAACAAAACTCTCCATGTATATCATCATTTTTTATAAATTTTATAATCAGTAAGTTCATGATTATAGATGAATGTTTATCCCAGTATAACATTCAATATTATAGCTAATTACATTGTAGTTATATAGTAGAAACAGTTTAGCATTAACTTTTGATTAAGGTAGTTTTATCATAAAATCGTTTTCTTAGGACTTTATGATAAAACTTTCAAAAACATTCTTCGATATAATATGCAATTGTATATTAAGTTTAAACAGATTTCACTACGTAGAATTCGTGATATTTATTGTCGAAAATCACTGTTTTCTGTACTCTCCCATATGAGCATGTGTTAAATATTGCGATCTTCATCTCTGAATATCTTGACTTGTGTGTAGTGCAACTTTTTGAAATTTTGCATAGCTTTTAAAGGTACATTACAGAAACTTCCTTTAGTTTTTTTTAATCGTAAGATTTTGATTTTCCTAATTTTCATATATACGTAATAAGAACGAGTCACCTTGGATGACCTTGAATTTTGAGTATTTTATTCTTGAAACAATTTGCAACAATTTTTCTTAATAAGCTTAAGCTCAAAAACCGCATGGTATGTGTCAAAAATCAGTACAGTCAAAACTTTTGATTTGACTGTACTGATAGAACTACCTTAATCCTTATTGTTGCATCTACAATTTACTATGCCATTTAAATGTATTATTTACATCTTCGTGGATATCGGCGAGTAAATGCACTTTGTTTTTTACTACATTTGCACTCTTTTTCATGCGAAAATTTTTTTCTAATACATTTACAAGTGGGTGTTACGTGAAGTCGCAAAAAGAAATGCCATTTACAACGAAAGATCTCGTGAGACCGCTACTGTTTGGCTCGAATGTCCCTTTACAAGTTTAATAACACATGTGGTTCCACAAACAAAAGCGTGTATACAGTCTGAAATGAAGAAACAAGGGGTGAATCGCTTGAGGTAAAAAGGGGAGAGAAATCAGGACAAAGACTCGAGCAGGAATTTTCCTTGTCGTCGTCAACGTAGACTCGGCTTCAACTGGCAGTGCACTAAAGCTCAGTTGCGCTATTCCTGGAAGCCTCATTTCGAAAGCTTTCTTTTCCTCTCTTTTACTTTTGCTCCTCGGCCAATTCACTCCTGTGCTTATACCCTTTCGTTCTACCTCTTTCAAAGTCGTAACTTTTTTATGAAGCGTTATGTCCTTTAAATCATAGGGAATAAAGAAGAAAAAACTTGTCTCAGAATCGTATAAGTGAACAATGGGAAAAATTATTTAAAAATTTGTCACTGATGATTCTTCAAATTTTTCAAAGTTAAGATATGAAAATTTACTTTACATTAAATGTATATAAAAAAGAATATATGTATTTAGTGAATTTTACATAATATATGCAGTGTAGATGTAGATGTATATATATTATTATATATAATATAGCGATACTTTTTTTGTATACCAAAATGTAAGTATATGTACAGTCAGTATATAAGACTTTTATTAAAAGAATAGTATATTGTGTGACTAGGGATGAAACAAAACGATTTTAGACAAGTTGCCTACTGGAGCGAAGCGAAGGCTGGCACCACCCAAAGTCTAAAATCGTGTTTAATCTTTAATTTAATCCCACGTCACACACTACATTTTCCATATAATCTGCATTAAAAATGCTAGTTTCAATGCCTGTTGAGCCAATCGAAACTAGTCAATTGTCAGATTAATAGCGAAACTAAATAAAGATTTAAAATAAACAAAAGATACTCTGACAGAATGGAAAACAGGACTCCAACTTCATTCAGTGGGCAGAAAATTATCGGTTCCTGCCCTAGGGAAGAAAACGATCGGGTTCTGTCTCGCAACAGTCGCATTAGTCTAAAATTGACTAGTTTCGGTTGGCTCAACAGGCGTTGAAACTCGCATTTTCAATGCAGGTTACACGAAAAAAGATTTTACTTTCAATACGATTTCTTTCAACACGATAAATCTTCATTTTAAAATACCCATCGAACATTTATCGTGATTACAGTTGTATCAAGCTATCATAAAATGTATAGACAATGGTAATTCTATAGAAAACAACCCCCCAATTGTACGTTTTGAAATTTTAATATTTTTATTTTTTCTTCCTTTGCGAGTGTGTATTTTTATCAAAACCTATTGAATATATCTGCTTGACACTACAAAAATAAAATTTAGGAAAATCTGTATTTTTCCTTTCTTGTTTCTCCCTTCGCCCAAGAAGACAATTGTAAAAGAGCATAACATGGCAAGAAGAAAATTTTTCAATCAATCTCGAAGTTCATAACTATAGTATTGTATTTCACAAAAACAGATTGTTCGTGAATCCTTCCAGGAAAATCATAACATATTAAAAATTAAAAAAAAAAAGAATAGGATTTTTCGAATCTAGATGCATGGCGATGCTATAATCGAAGTCTTCCATTCTCTCGCTTTAGTGTGTGTTTATTTATGTGGGATATTGTTGCCCACGACAGCGGGCTAGAGAAATTGCTTCCGTAGGATGGCGATCATGATACCTGAACTGGAAAGCCCCGAGGAACGTTTCACGTGAAAGCTCGCTTGAACCGCTGGCCCCCTTTTTCAGAAGCCTCACCACGTACGTCGCCATGTACATCGATTTTTTTTCTCCATCCCGTTTTACTTGATGGCTTTCCTTCCCCTTTCTCTCTTTCTTCCTGTCACTCTTTTACAACTTCTGTGTGTACCCGAGACCTTTCATCTTCTCCGGAGCCTGCGCTCATCCATTTTATTTCGTACACAGCGTGGGTCAGTTCCACTCTCAAGAACAGCACTTTTAGACCACGCAACCAACCCTTAATATCCTCTCTTTTTACGACCTTCCTCACATATTGCGATTTTTTAAATTACCATCACAATACCATCTCAGAAACGTCACACCTACTTTTTTTCTTCTTCTCTATATATAACTTTGTTTATATAGATGTGAAACGTTAATAAACGGGAATCTAATATACCTTTCTTAATACAAACACGTACAAGCTCGTACACGAAGCAATGTGATACAGGAACAGTATACAATTTCCACGATTATCAAGCACGTACCGGTGCTTCTTGAGAGAACAACGTGAAAGCAGACTCAAAGGATTCCAAGATAATTATTATCCAGACTTACTGGAATTCATCTCTTTGTCCCTTTCTCTCGTTGCCTTTCTATGTGCAACGCGTGTTTGTTATATTATGAGCGAATGAAATTCGCAACTTTGCCAGATGGTAAACAGGATATGAGAGAGATTAAAACTGTATATATTCTTGCCTTGAGGTAGTTATATCAAAAAATCATTTTCTTAGGATTTTTTTAAAAAATTGTAGAAACCTTCTTTTATACAATGAGCAATTGTATATTAAATTTCAAGAGGATTCACCACGTAGAACTCGAGATATTTATTGTTAAAAATCACTATTTTCTGTAGTCTCCTATAAGAGCACGTGTTAAATATTAGGATATTCAACTCTTGATATCTTGACTTTTGGGTAGTGGAACTTGTTGAAATTTTTCACAGCATTTTATTGTAATTTGAAGAAGCTTCTTTTAGTTTAAAAAAATCCTAAGATTTTTTTTTTCATTTTCATACATACGTAACAAGTTCACATGATATGGAGATAAATTGAGATAAAAACTTTAACTGTATCGATAGAACTAACTTGAATAATACATTATGAGAAATACTATATGAAGTTATCTTTAAATTTTCGAGAGCAAGACGTTTTTAATGATATTTATGTTATAAGTAAACAACTATTGCTGCGTTATTAGAATTATCGATTCTTTCAGAACGAGGCATTCTTTTCCGCCATTTTCTTCGCACTCTTAAGGTAGTTCTCCAGCCAAACGAAAGTCTGCAGAAAATTTGTATATTGTGTACATCAGTTAATCAAGTAATACCTAATTAATTTTTAAAACATCGAGAGGGGGTCATCGATGTCATTTTCAAAAAAAAATTAAATTTAAAATGTGCTTTTTAATACACAAACATACCAAAAAATGGTAATTATGTACGATTATTTGGGTTTTTGTGTTATTAAAGACTGTAAATCTAAATGAAAAATCTCTTATTTTATTGTTCGTCATTAAAAATATGCGATTTATATAAAAAGTATGGACCCTTTACCAACCTTTTTAATAAGATAAAATAGTATGAATGGAAATTTTTGCTACAAATCGCAGATCTTCACCGTTTCCCGAAATATTTGTCAATGTTGCCACAACGTAAAACTTTTAAAATGGCATAAAAAAGTAAATAAATACATGCTTATACAATAAGTATGCGTTTGATAAAAAAAGTAATTACTTAATTTTATTATTTTTTGGTGCATTTCTGGTGCCCCCACGACATACAGACCTTCGCTGGAGAACTATATGTCAACCAGATTGAAAAATGTAATTTCGAGAAAAAGGCGTTCAAAGTCTGTCTGATGCTCGACATGGTCGTGCATTGGAACAGATTCACATAAAATGCTGTATCTCCGTGAATTTTACGAATTTTTTTATAAAATTTGGTGAGAACATTCTCAACCAATGAATCTTTCAGGAAATGAAACAAAGAAAAAATGAAAAAGAATTTCAAAGTGATTTAGTGTCTTAAGTGTCATTTTATATATAGAAATAATCTTACTATAGTTGTAACTTTTTGCTAGATGAGTTTTTATTCTAGTTTGAATAATCAGACTTATTTCGTAACAAAATATATGCAGAGTTATCGCAAATTATTGTTCTACGAGGATAATTTTTCACAATGAAATTTCACCGTCCGAATTGGTGTGTCGAAAAGTTTGAAACTTCGTAGTTTTCAACAAGTTCATTAGATAATAGAGGAGAGTTGCTCGTTATTACCCATTTTGATGTTAAACTAGTCTGTCCAACGGAATGGCTAGAGTACACGCCCTGTATTTGAGTATGTAACATGCGGATAATCGAGTTAGAGTTCACGGCTTAGCCGAGGGTAGCAAAGAGAAAGTATAATGCTCTCTTTATTAACGTCAACAAAAATTTGTTACTAATGGCACACTACGTCTTTGCATGTACTCCTCCTTACATTTTCCCAGAATACAAAATGTCTCTGTAAACAACACAACCCTAACTCACCCTAAACCAGACATTCTCAATTTTTCAAACCAATGAAAAAAGCTTTTTATCGATGGGTATTTTCTTCTACAAGTCTGTTGAGAGGATGAAAGTAAATTTTTATCAGTTTAGAAAATTAATAAAGTCCATGAAATAATAAAGTATAATGATGTTTTCATTTGCTATTTAAATATTTTAAACAATCGAAGATACTTCTTTTGTGTTTGATATTATAAGACAGTTCTATTTATTTCAAATGAAAAATTAACAGAAGAAAATATGTT
Organism: Cremastinae sp. A BG-2022a; assembly: GCA_030522545.1. Taxonomy (NCBI): domain Eukaryota; kingdom Metazoa; phylum Arthropoda; class Insecta; order Hymenoptera; family Ichneumonidae; species Cremastinae sp. A BG-2022a. The sequence continues at coordinate 41,736 of JAPYYW010000309.1, read as the reverse complement.
AACTCTTTGCTTGATTGAATTAGAACGAGAAATACATTTTTGTTTAAAATTTCAAAATAAAAAATTGCTTAGCAACCCAATATTCATTTCATAAAAACATTAATTAGCTTATAGTATTTTGTTCAATTGTTTCTTTCAGTATTTTGTTCGGTTCCTGTCTATACTTTTGTAATCCTTGGGCCAATATTCAAGCAAAAAATATGTGTATGCGAAACATGTGTTATATGGTCGTAAACTCCAGTTCTCGAAAGACTGATAATCCTGAAAGCTGTATCTCTGCTTCCCATCATTATCTTTCTGTAAACTCTGGTTCGTAGAATCCGATTAAATCCAACGTGTACCGAACACATGCATTTATGAAACTTCCTGGAGAAACAATAGATTTTAAATCCCATCAGTGATCGTTGGGTGTGCTTTGATACAAAGGATACGCATACTTCATCGTACGAACCAAACTGGTAAACTATTATTACTGCAGTCTATTTAGTTAATGCGCAGACCTCAAATTTCACCAATGCACCATTATAAAAATGTATTTTTCCAGGATTATTGTTTCAGCATTTTTATCAAAAAAGAATTTTTAAAAATTCATCATCGATGACGATGTGAAAAAATGGAGTCGAGAATGAAAAGAAAGATTAAGAGCGCAATATCAGGCACAGAGATATATCAACGTATGAGATTTTAATTCCCTCGAGTGTCTCGTTTTAAGTATACACTATCGATTTTGCTGATACGGCAGTAAAGTCAGATGTGCGTTCGTTCGACGTATTTTTCATACGCGTTTTTAGCTCTCGATTGTTTCGACGTTCGTGGATTAGAGAACTAGGTCTATACGAAAATGAAAGATTATTGAACCATTTTTTTCACTTTTTTCAGTCCATGGATCTAATGGTCGTACTATTTTTGTCAACAGAGAAGATTGTAGTTTCTATACATTAGATGCAACATTGTATGTAGCTTATGTACATTAGATGTAACATATTGGGTTGGAACAAAAATAATAAAACATCTTAAAAAACTTTACACTGTCCTTTTTCTAATTTATTGTTTTCGATTAAATTCTAGAATGCTGTAGACCATTCTATAAATACTTAAAGTATACTAATGGGGATTACATAACTGATTAAGCCTTTTGTATAATAAAAATAATAGAATATACAAAACGTAAACCAAGTGTCTCATTACGTTTGTGCCAAGCCAATATTATATATTGCATTGAAAACTTTCATGACTACTCTATTTTTATAATTATTCTACTTTACTACAAGCAATTAGTTATGCTTTCTTGATGACCACATGTCATTATTTTGCTGACTATAGATTGTGTAAACGAATTCCGATTTTTTTTTATTTCCGATAATTTAAGGGCTGATTCGATTTACTTATAGAAATTTTCTTATTTTTTGTTGATTTTTAAAATAGTTACAAGTACCTATTATTTATGCATATAAAAAATTACACGAATAATAGTTGTATGATTCTTATGAACTTTTTAAAAATGTATTGCCTCTGAAATGTTGTTCTAATTTCCTTGAAAAGGACACGATGCATCTGTAGAAATTATGAAACTCGGTCAAAAAATCAAGTCGATCGAACGTTTTCCAGATTATAAATTATTTTGTGCGATATGTACACGTGCACCAGTGGTGGTAGTGATGTATTTCGAGTCTGAGTTGGAGAAAAAGTCATTTGAGAGCGAAAGGTGGTTTGAGAAAATAAATTATTCCCGAAGGAATGGCTGAGAATCTTGAGCGGGGATTGCATTCATCGGGATACAAGTCCAAGGATGTATTCATGAGGCGGAGCTAGCCGACATTTGAGATTCAATGAGAGACAATTTATCGTCAATGTCTGAGCGTACACCCTTCGTTGTACCGAGTTTTCAATTTCCGTGCAATACTCTCCGGACAGTGAAAAAAGGTTTCCTGAGTCGAGAGCAAACCTTGACACAAGCCCACGCATGGGACGATACCGTGAAAATAACAACGGTTCTTCGAACGTGCACGAGCGTTCTTGGCAATTATGCATCAATAAAAATAAAAACAAAAACTCACCAACCGATCGACTCCGCCCTTCGTATATTACACATTAAAAATGAATAAAAATCCCCTTGGACGCATTTACAGATTTTTTTATATTTACAAATGTAAAAATATACTTGTTGTCCAAATATTTAAAATGTAATTAATAAATTTCCTGTTATAAAAAAATAAATAAAAGATTGCAGAAAGAAATGCTGATATAGCTGGTTCAGTGTAATTTCTGTCGATGTTTTAATGTATATCTGAATTTTCACATCACTCATTTTTCTACCGAATAAAAGAGTTTTGTCAATTTGCAGAACAAAGTTTGAGCAGATAACCTGCTTTGCGTAACAGAGTGAGAAAGAGAGAAGGATGAAGTATTTATAAACGATTTATAAATTTATAAATACTTACATAAATAAATAAATTTGTAAATTTAAATTCGTAAAATATACTTGTCCGAATATTGAAAATATAATTAATAAATTTCCTATTACAAAAAAAAATAAAATAAATACAAGATGAAAAAGGGAATTGCTGATATAGCTGGTTCAGTGTAATTTCTGTCGATGCTTCACAATGTATGTCTGAATTTTCACATCACTCGTTGTTCTACCGAATAAAAGAGTTTTGTCAATTTGCAGAACAAAGTTTGAGCAGATAGCCTGCTTTGTGTAACAGAGTGAGAAAAAGAGAAGGATGAAGTATTTATAAACGATTTATAAATTTGTAAATACTTACATAAATAAATAAATTTGTAAATTTAAATTCATAAAATATACTTGTCCAAATATTGAAAATATAAGTAATAAATTTCCTATTACAAAAAAAAATAAATACAAGATGAAAAAGGGAATTGCTGATATAGCTAGTTCAGTGTAATTTCTGTCGATGTTTTAATGTATATCTGAATTTTCACATCACTCGTTTTTCTACTGAATAAAAGAGTTTTGTTAATTTGCAGTTTGAGTAGATAGCCTACTTTGTGTAACAGAGTGAGAAAGAGAGAAGGATGAAGTATTTATAAACGATTTATAAATTTATAAATACTTACATAAATAAATAAATTTGTAAAATTAAATTCATAAAATATACTTGTCCAAATATTGAAAATATAATTAATAAATTTCCTATTACAAAAAAAATAAATACAAGATGAAAAAGGGAATTGCTGATATAGCTGGTTCAGTGTAATTTCTGTCGATACTTCACAATGTATGTCTGAATTTTCACATCAGGGCGCTCTTTTTTTCTACAGAACAAAAGTTTTGTCAATTTAGAACAAAGTTCGAGCAGAGAGTTTGCGTGTGGGAGAGGGAGAGAAAGAGGGAAGGGAGGGTGTGAAAGCAGGATGAGAGGAAAAGTCGTGAACTGGGTCGACCGAAGCTTTCAAACGTAATAAAGGGTCAAGTCTATCCGCGATCTGATGTAGCGTGAAGCAGAGCCCCCGAGCGGAAATCGAAAGTTTGTAAGTGCGCTTTCTGTCACCCGGTGCGACGATTGGTATATTGCGTCCTCAAATGTATCGGGACCTCTTTTTCGTCGATTTAATTGAGGGAGAGATAAGCGAAAGAGGCTACGCGGCCGTGCGGCTAACCCTACATCCCGAGGCGATTAGAATTTCGATTCCGAGACAGAAACTACTTTCAAACAATTCCAATGCTTTTCTCCCATTGATCTATTCTACAAATAGTTTTAAAAATACATTCACTTTTTTTACGTAGTAAAAACGTAGCAAAGTTTGATTGCATATTTTTTCACATACATTATTGAATGTGGATATTTTTCAATAATAATTTTCAATAACAATGCAATAGTTTACATATAATTATAGCAAAAATTTATCATGGTATATATAAAAAATTATATATTTTTTATAAGATTCTTTCCTATATAAATATTTAGAAATTTTTTAAAATAGAGATTTAATTTTTGATGGAAGCAAAAACTCATGAAATCCATAAAAATTCTATGCGGTTTCGATTTGTTATCGTAACAAGATAAAATTCATCTCTTTATGTTGTTTTTTCTAGACTAGTAGGCTGACCCTATTTCGGGCGCATGGCCTTCAAATGGCTCGCGTCTCGGCGAGTAGGTCGACGAAAAATGTTCACAACGGAGCGCGGAAGTTGTAATCGACGTCATTCCGTGTTCGGCTCGCGAGTTTGAGCGGACAATGCGACAATCGCGCACAGAAATCTTTTTTCCTCTCCATTCGCCTTTTCAGCACGATCGTGAAGAAAAGCCACGGGGAGACTTCGCCCCGTTTTCAATTCTCCCATTTGAGAGATTTCGGAGCGAGAGCGAGGAACAAGAGCGAATTGACAGATGAAATTTCACTAAAATATCCTATGTACGCGGTTAACGGAGTCCAATCATTCTAGCATGATTTAAAAAATTTATTTAAAAAAAAATTACAGTCTCTAGTAAATACTGTCATCTGCAAAATTTTATGATAGGTCATCGACTAAATTATCGAGAAATTAATCATCAGTCGCTCATTTTCGCGACCAAAGGGTTATGATGCAAATAATTAAATCTATTTATGTTGGACTGTCAGATAAAATCAAAGTTCATGGGATAAAGGATTAATTTATTTTTATAGAAAAATAAATATTATTTTAGAAAAATAAATATTATTTTTCTTATTTTCATGAGAAAAATGAATGTTTGTCGTATAAAAATAGATTTTTATTTAAAAAATATATCTTTATGAATTTTTATGGAAAAGAATTGTATCTTTGTGGAGAAGTTCATTTTTCTTTCTGACAAAGTACACATAACAATTGAAACCATATTTAAAAAATATTTTATATATTCAATTTTTATAGGAAAAAATTAATTCCCATAAAAAATATTCAGCATTCTTTTAATCAAGATAACACGCTTTATATGTGCAAATACTAAAAACAAATAATTAAAAATATTAATTTTCCTATTTATATATTAATCCTCCATGTATATACTGGATATTTTGTGGAACAGTTCAATAAATTTCAAACTTACATTTTTCAATTATGAATAAAGCATTGTCTTCAGCTACCTCACCAAAAAATCTAGGTAGTAGTGGATTCAGTGTACACAGCGTTAGTCCTTTCGAAGGAAAATCAATGTAGTTTTTTGATTTTTTTACATCGTTTTTCAGTTTTTTCACTACTATAATAAATATTTCATATAACTTGATAGTGTTTTGTCTATTCATTACGTACTCAAATCTAAAAAACAAAACATTTTTGTATTTTTGACTTATAAGTCCGTTATTTTTCTATTAAAATATTTCTCACTTTCAGAATGTTAAATAGTTTAACTCATTGGCACCCACATCAAGGACCGTAGTTTTTTGAATGCTAAAGATACAAAAGCCTGAAACCTTTTTTTCTTAATATTTGTATAGTAATTTACGATTTTTATCTTTCGACATTGGCAACTTTTGGGACATATGTATTGTATACACACTTCAAAAAGTAACACAGAATTATTTCAAAACTTTTAAAAGTCTAGAAAATCCTAAAAAATCGACTATTCCCTAAAAGACCCAGTATACACACCATTGTCTCGAAAAATATCGTGTACACACGAAGAATTAATAGGATCCATAATTCTTTTAATTTTTTAATGAATAATTTTTTACGTAAATAATGTATCAATCGCTTCTAACTGGTCTACAGTGATATATATATACGTAACCTCAAATATTTAATCGATCTCGAGAGAAGTTTTGCAGTGATGGAGCCAAGATCGTGATTCAGAATGCAATTTGCTTCGGAAGAGATAAAAAGCAGAATAAGGGAATAAAACCGTTTCAATGGTAGAGCCTGTTGATTCGGGTGCGTATATCGGTTTGAGGTGAAAGAATGATCAGCCCGCGGTTCTCCCGATAATCCGTCGAAATTTAATTTATCGGCGATACCAAGGTTGGGAGATGGCTCAACTTCGGCAGTTCGAACGGGAGGAAAAATGGCAGAAGAAAAAAACCAGGGACTTTAACGCGCAACCTCAAACTCTGGAGTGTATTAATACCGCCATTATATCCACGACTTTGGAAAACTCGTAGATCTTGTCAGATCGCGGACTCGAGTTTCCACTTTCCACATTCAACCGGATATATGTGTGTGTGTGTGCGAAAAGAACGTCGTTTATATACATTCACATCGTGTGATTACGCCGATTCGTCTTAACTTTGAGTGTAAAAAGTCTTTGATGCTTCCTGGATATATCTCGGATGGCATTATCCGAGATTCCAAACTTTCTTGCTATTCGTAACGCTTGAATGAGTCAGAAACGACGTTTAGTCGATCTTGAGATCGCGCTGGAGAACACTAGAAAATGGACGTTGATGTCAGACGAAAGTTCCAACGGGTCACCGCCTATCGCCTGTTTTCCACTCTAAGACACCAGGAATTATGCACAGGCGGTTTAAAATTTCATTATGTGTATATCAACCTAGTGGATGGCTTCAGGAGATATCCGGTATATACGCATGTCATTATGATCAATGAGATTTTCTTGAACGATTAAAGAATGCAAGAAGTAAAGAGTGTTTATTAAGAATGGAAAAATGTACGTACGTTAAAACGGGTCTAAATAAAATTTACTGATTGAAATGAACGATTTCTTATCGTTAATCTTAAATTATTTCAAAAAATCTTGTATAGATGGGCAAGTGTTTGCAGACTCAATATTTTGAAAAAGGGGATTCTAGCTCCCTTGAATACATTACCAGATGTTGTTTTATCACAATTATCAAATAAAGTTTTGTACCCAAAAAATAAAAATATTTTGTAATTAAAAAAATAAAAACATATATATTTTATCTGGTGACATGAAGAGTGTACCACCTATGAACAGTTTCGTTTCATATGTGATTTACGTACCAATAAAGAGTAAAATTTTGTTTCTACGGAAAATTAATCTGTTTCTTTTCTGAGATTAAAAAAATATATTAATTTATTCACATTTAAACCAGATATACTAAGTTTAAATGAAATATAATTAACAAAAAAAACAAATAAATGAATACAATATGTTATTAATTACGACTAAGCGGTAATGAAATAGAATAAAAATGTCATTATCAATGCCGCGTACATTTTCCCGCAGTCCTGTGTTAAATGTATACGTTTAAATAAGTCTCTAAATCCCTTTACAAAGTAGAATTGAGCGAAAAGGGTTTAATTTTTTTCTTAAGTAATAAAATAAAAAAGACTCCAAAAAATATCCCTTGCTATTTCTATTTCACTTAAACTGTCAATTTTCTATAGTAATTTAAAAAAAAATGCTCACATCTGCCCCACGACGTGACTCTAAATGGAACGGTGTGATCGGTGAAATTTCTAGGAGGATATGTATCGTGATTCTCGATAGTCAATATTTACGCGCTGTAACTTTGCCGTGAGGACACTTGACTCTTTTGGCTGCCGCGGTTGTTCGAAGTTAGACAAGATGGAAGCTGTGTGCATTTGACACACGTGCAACGATGCGGAGGAATCGCTCTTGCCTGTCGGTCTCTCGTGTCTCGACGCTTGCACGTCATCCGGCAACGCGATAAAGTGGTGCAAGAGACAAATATAAGCAAAGGGATGGAAGCAAGTGTCGAGGGTCCACTCGGACTTCTCGAGTGTTCTCAATCTCGGTCGAAAATCCGAGCAAAGATCCGAAGGGTCCCCCCCCCGCCCCGTAACTTTTGCATCAACTCGACATCAAACATGGCTACGATTTGACCCCACGGCAAGATAAGGTCGTCGATCTTTAGCAGACTCTTCTATACGAACTATTAGGCTTCCTCCCGACCTCCTTCCGTCTCTTCCTGTCACTGCGCCTGATAAGGGAATTTTTTTCGATGACGCTGCGCAAGATAATTATTTCTTGGCAAACGTGCGGGAGTCTCCTCGACGCGATCGTGTCTTACGTACATATCGGGAGTGGACGGACTGCTTAATATTCTGCTCAAAGCCTTACCAGATCGATGAGCTTACGAGCTCAGAAACAAGAAAAAAAAAATGACGCGCGCGTACTCCTCCTCCCTTAGGCTTGAAATTCAATTACGTGAGAAGCTGAGCCATAAATTATGTTGTTTACTATTTTCCTCATAACTTTTTTCTATTCATTTGTCTTGAATATTTTCCAATTCTAAAACTCATTTTTAAATATGGCATCAAAGAAATTCAGGGAATAGAAGTAATTAATGAGAAATTTATTTAAAAAAAACTTTCCACTCTGTCTCACAATAATTAAAATATGTATTCTGTTAAAGAAACGATTAAAGAATTCATTTGTCTTGAATATTTTCCAATTCTAAAACTCATTTTTAAATATGGCATCAAAGAAATTCAGGGAATAGAAGTAATTAATGAGAAATTTATAAAAAAAAACTTTCCACTCTGTCTCACAATAATTAAAATATGTATTATGTTAAAGAAACGCTTTCAACTTTCAAAATGTGATTTTGATAAATTAAGTTGAAGAATAACTTGATAAACGAAAACAGTCATTTTTTTTCAAAAAAGTTATAATTTTCAGTTATTAAAACTTTTTTCAACAAAGATAAATTTCACACAATTACTATATTTATAAATACAAATACATATGCAATACTTGGTTCTTTGTTGTAATGACACTTTTCCAAACGAAATCATCTAAATAAATTGATTCACTGAAATTATATTGAACCAAAAATCTTTTGTCTTTATTTGGAATATCTAAATGATAAGAAAAAACGATAAATTAAAAAAAAAGTGGAATGAAACTAAGATTTAAAAATGAAATACAAAAAAAAAACAAATGTAAGGAAACAAACTTTTTTTCACTGTACATAATTTACAACCCTTTTGAAATAAGAGAAACTCTTGTGAGAATATGGCAAGACGTTGTACGAATTGAAAAAATCTTTTGTCCATAGGATTCAATCTGGAGTGCTGTCTCGAGACTGGATGTGGATGTCCGTGGTTGTATTTTTCCCGACGGCAGCTCTTACTGGGAAGGCACGAAAAAGTTCTCCGACATTTTTCCAAGCCGTGAGCGCGTTTTCGGCCGCTTTTCTCGAGAGAATACACCGCAAGTACTCCAATCCGTTCGAAACGTCAGACTGGTCGAACTTTATAAAATTTGTTTTCTTCTCCGCTCGTGTCGAGGCGTCGGGCCCCTTGACGTACATTTCTCGCAACAAATAAAAATTTGAATAAATCGAAGGCTGGAGACACGGGCTTGTTTCGTACAGAAATTGGTATTGCCAGCTTGAATTTGAGGGATAAATATCGCAAAGTTGTCTCTCCTGTATCGAGCGCGGCCACGCTCTCCCACCGAGAATTATTCTCCCATACATTTTCACCTTTCATGTAAAACACACTTCATTTCCGTTGCTGTCCTGGGACGCGTTTTTTTTTCGGGCGCATGTGTATATACGGATGCGAACTCCGTCTCGCATATTCCATACGTCATAACAGTCGCGCACACATCCGCGAAGGAAACTCGTGGCGGATCGCGAATTCGCGAAACTACTTGAAATTCACTCTGCGCGATTCCCTGGCTAGCCTTCCGCTTCTGAAATTTTCCTTCATCCAAATGCGTGCATGTTCCCTCGAAATAACTCGAAAAAATTCTTTCTCTTCCTGCCCCCGGTCTCTATTTTTCCTCTTTTCGCTGCACATCGCAAGACTGCAAATCGAAAACTTCATTCTCATTCTCCGGTATGCACTTTTCAGGTTTACAGTACCGAGACGTTATTCTTTTTTTTTACGTGCTTTACAATATTGAATTATTAAAGTGCGCTGCTCATAAAAAGCCACAAAATTGAATTAATTTTTTAAAAACTGTCCTATTGTGTAAACTTAAATAATGGTTTATGCTCTAAAAATTAATTGTTCTCAAGATACGTTGAAAATATTTTTTATTGTTTAAATTAGAACTGTAACTCTTTTTTAATTAAAAAATTGAAGCTCCCTCTCAACGAGGTTTTAAAAATTTTTATAAAATTTATGGAAAACAATACAAGTTGGAATATAAAGCTTATATCCAATTTAAAAAAAAACAAAAGTTATTTTGAATTGAATATACGATTCTAATGCAATGCATTGGATTTGTTGAATTTTAATTGAGTTTTGTTTTCATTGAAGAATAAACATACTTAAGTCTCAGCAAAAAGAAAATTCTTGGCATTCTTCAAGCTCAGATTTTGTCATTTTACCAAAAAATGGCTAATATTATTTGTGTCTTAGTTTTTCAATTGACAACTTGAGCATATTTTGGCATCTATCTAAAGATTTTTTATTTTAAAAATAATTTAATAAAAAAAATTTAGTGCAACATTTTGAAGTTACCAGAAATTTCATAAAAAATTGATTGCCACTAAAAATGTATAAAAAACTACAAAGTCCCTATATTTTTCAATCAATGTTTTAGAAAAATGCACAAATATACGAAACGATGTAAAACCTATAATAGCTTTTGACTTAGATAGTTCTTAAAGTATTTGATAAGTTATCGACTTTAAATTTTGTACGAATAAATTTTTTTAATACACTTCTTAGTAATAAAACATATACCAAAAAATTTATCCAATTATCTTATTTTAAAAAATGTCGCTCATGCACCTTTAATCAATTTCAATTTAATTTCAAAGTCTTTTAACTATTTTCGTTAAAATAATAAATTGTAAGTTTTATTCACAACGATGGGAATTTTTGAAAACAATTCGTCGATAGCTTGACAATAATTTGAGAGAAAATTCGATTAAAAGAATTTGAAGCTCGCTGTGAACAGGAAGTGGAGTGAAATTTGTTCGCGCGGCTTTATGCATGCAAATTGTCTGGCGGAACTTCTTGACTCGAGATTCTTTGCAATACGCGATGGCAATCTCGAAATTCCATGTGGACTGCGCGTTCCAGAGAACACCGAGCCAACTGCCTCACAACGGTGCTCCAGGATAATGCACGAACTGAGAATTTCCTGAACATGTGACTGTGATTTCGGGGTGTCCAAAACACGTGAGAGAGCTGTCAAACGAAGGGTCGTGTATTCCCGCCCGTCAAACAAAACTCGTTACACTCATTTCGACTCAAGCGACGTTTCGGTCAAATTTGTGTCCACATCATGTCCGAGTGAGCAAATTTTTCCTCACCCGGACGCGCGCATATAAATAAAAGTTATGTAATTATCGGCAGACAAACTATATTCAGCACGCATTCAGCGAATTCCGTTTGTTCGTAATCCCAGCGGAAGGTCTGCGCCAATTCATCTAGTTTTCTCAATTTTGTTCAACGTTATCGAGGTTCGACTTGGGCATTTTCACGCCAGGGAATGCAGAATCATAGAAACCGTGGAAGCTGAATAAATTCGTTTGGAAGGTAAAAATTTGCATGGAGAATCGATGAAAAAAAAAGGAGGGGCTGAAAAATGCTCAATCGGGAATAAAGGATACGGTAAATACTTTGCATGTTCGAAACGCTTTTTTTCCAAGGCTTTTGTTATGCGAGAAACGCGGAGGTACTGGACGTGACAGAAACAATGGTCGTAATAGAGATCGAGAAAGATCGGGAGATGGAGACGTGTGGGAATTCCGTGAATGCATCGACGCTGCGATGCTAAACCGACCTGAGAGAGGTCAACGGAGATGTCAACCTTAATTAAGGGTCATTCACGAAATTCAGGACAATCCACCGACCCCGAACACCATCAAGGTAGTTGGACCGAATCGGAACAATAGTCTGTTTACTCAAGGGATTGTGAGCTACTGCGATTGCTTGTAACCCATTGCAATGGGAATCACGTGTGTTTTCTATTTTCATGTAACGCGTGAGCTTTCGCATTTTGATTCTGCCACGACCATATCATCATCTGCGAGATATTACTTCTGAACAAATAAGTTACTGTTTTCATTTTAAAAATAACATTCAACTGCTACGTGATTTTGACAATTCACTTATTAATTCTTGTGCATATAATCTACGATAGGCAAATAATGTTCCGATTTGTTAACTAAATTTTAGTACCATTCAAACAAATTTATATTTGGATAAAAAAGTCTAGCGTTCATTTATATCGTAGTTGCTAGAATCATTGATCAATTGCTTTGATAATGGTGGTATTGAATCAATTTGGTGGTTTCGGAAATTTTGATAAAATTCTTTTCTCGGTGATTTACTACTCTTAAACAAACCAAAACTTTAACGATACTTGTGAATGTTTAAAAATGATGAAGTGGTGTAAAGGGACAGTAGAATTTCGCCCTACAGTGTAAAAAATAAATCATTTGGACATGATATAAATTAAAAGATAAAATAATCAGTAGACCTTTTGTTCTATAAATAAAAAAAATAGATGAACCTTCTTTGATGTCATATAAAGATTGGTGCTAAATTTTAGAAAGCTTTGCCACTTAGAAGTCTGGATAATAACGATTTTCATCAATACATATCTCAATTTTGAGATGGTAAAACCTTTTAAAATTGGACATACACCTGAGCATCATGTTAAAGAACATCTGCCTAAATTATCTTATATAAATAAAAACCCGAGATACTTTGTCTTTACTTATTTACATAAAAGAACAAATTGACTGGCCCTTAAGGTACCTTCTTAACGAAGTAGAATTATTGGATTATTTAAAAAAATATTTATAGTTGTATGATAAAACGATAGTTGAATGAGAATAAAGTAAGATATTTATAGAGTGATAGTTTAACGCCTCACTTAGTGACGTGACTATGGCTGGATCCGGCGAATTTCCAGATATCTTCCGTTTTGAGGATGAAGGCAAGAGATGACTATAACTCAACTAAGAGGTTTAGATGTACGACGATAAGTTAAGGCGACGACGTCTTCTTCGAGGCTGGGAAGAGTCAAGAAGAGCGAAGGAGGAAGGGATGAGAACGAGCGAGGGTCGATGTCTCGCGTCGAGCTTAGCGCAGCGGCGATGACGAACTAAAGCAAACTATCGCTGCGGCTTACCCGATTCTGACGTATACTCCGTAAACAGATCCCCGGTCGCGAGAGTGGCTTCGCGGATAAGACAAAGCTCGTATAGCCGAGCTTTGTGTACACATTCTGTTTTGGTTCGACTCTACCGATGACGAGAAAACTCGCGACAGGATGATATTACGATATCACAGAATATGACTTGTAAAACTTATGCTATTTTTCATCAAATCCGGATTATCGAGGGGTTTTGTATTATATCAAATTCGTCCCTTCGATATATTCATTACTTCGTCAAATTCACACATAAAACTAAATACCAAATCTTTACCTGTTCCTAAACATTGTCTGCACAAAGAACTTTATTGACACGTTGGCTGAGGGAATTCATTTTTAAAACTTGCGCACAGTGCTTTACATGTCATTTTGGATTTGTAACTGATTTTTCCCTGGTGCGGTACAAGACAGTATTGATTGTAAATTGATTTTTATTTGGCGTCTAATATATATTTACTGACTGTACCTACTGATTTTATTTTAATCACCTAAGCTACCCCACCACGCGCAAGTCTAATACAAGTCGAAGCCAGCTCGTAACGCACTTAACGTGGTAAAAAAATTGTTTCGTGCCAAAATGGAGTTTTCTTTTACCTTTGTTATATCCAATCCTCATTTTCATGAATTTTTCCTGATTTTACAGTTCATTGAAAAATAAGGGTAATTAAATTCTTATTTTCAAACAAACTTTTGAGAATTGGAATTACCAATCTTCCTGTATACTCCGAAACTTTTAAAAATTATAACCTCATCATCGCTAAGTCTACCTATTTTTATGATACCCTACCCCGTGACACTTGCCTTTTTTTTACTTTTGAAAACATTTTGTTTTTCAGAAAAAATATCCCTTATATTCGTTATATCCAGTACCCCTAATAAATTTTGTTTTGTTGATCATGATCCAAAAAATTGCAGTAACTGAATAATATTTTCCGACATTAAATTGAAATTAGGCATAGTTTTCTTATATTTTCACAGTAATCAGTAAAACTTTTTGGACGATTTACTTCCAAAGAAAAATATGGTAAACACAGTATATTTTAATTGGTGGAATGCTCACGTGATGAACTAGATCTTTAGAGAGAATTTGAAATAAAAATTAGAGAGAGAAACAGGAGGGTAATGTTTCCGGGGTGAACGGTCATTCAGATACATTGTTCGCAGTATGACGAGTTTCAGTCCAAGCGAGCTATCCGGGATTACCTAGGAAACACGCCGCAATGGGTTTCTGGACTTGGACACCACCCACACAGCGCCACCGGAACTAAATTTCGTGAGTTTTAAAACTCGTAAAAGTTGAAGAGCCCGAGGAATCCTGGCAGGGATTTCTCACCTGCGCACAGGCGTTTCGCGCAGATCTCCGGTCTTGGACATTTTGATGCAAACTTTTCACGATTATGCAACTTTTTAGACGTGCATCAGCTGTGACAGGTGCACCTACGTCAACGATTGTTTTGCATTTAGCACACGTTTTCAATGTAACCAGGCTTTACGCACGTTTCGTGACGGGTGAAGTTTTACGGTATAAAACGAAGTCGAAATTTGTTGCAGAGGAAAAAAGACGCAATTTGCAAAAAGTATTAATTAAATTTACAGCATCGAATAAATTATTCATTTTTTTTGAATCTAAACCGTTTTTCTCATCACACTCTCTGCTGTCAAAAGTTTTTTAATCTGATGTCAACATGGTTCGCATCGAATGCAGATGTACATCGAGTTTTTTTTTTTGTTAAAGGTTATCCAACTTGCACGGGCAGTGCTAAAATCTGTTTTTTTTAATTTTTTTTTGCGAAGTCGCACGAGTGTTTCGTTCTGTTGCAGAAATTCTCGGCTCTCTTGGCTATCTTGTGTACCGCAGAAACAATCTCCGGAGTATGCTCGAGTCTAATAATAACACGTGGAAAGTGTAAGTACACGACGGGCTGCAGCGAACAAGTTTCGCTATAAAATTTTTCCCTATTCACCCCCATGGCAAACTTCGTAACGAAAAGCGAATTTGGGGGACTTCCCCCGTTATTTTTTCCTACTTCGTTTTTCTTTTGTCAACGTTTTCTTTGTCTACAGTTTCCACTTCTTTTGTCTGCTCTCTTTGTCACCCGATATCTACTCCTGAAGGGTCAATAAATTTGCATACTCTCTTATACTCGCACTCGTGCCAGATGCAACAAAAATCTCTCGGGAATGAAATCCACCGCAAAGGTCGAGACTTGCTAATAAAATGTTTCGAACGCTATCTCTATTTCAAAGTTTCGTTGCCTCCGGGGAAAATTTCTACATTTCGCGGCTACATGAATAATAACTTTGTCGTTATTATGATTATACAAATTATTCATTTTCATGTCTTGTATTATTAACGGGAGGTTTCAGAAGCCTTATGTATTTACATATACATTTATATTATACATGCATATACAATTGTTGTCGATTCGTATTTTACGCAGTGTCCGAGTTGATGAATCAAAATATTCTCCATATTATCAGATTTTCGTTTTATTTTCAATATTCGGACTTTGAGACCCGGAAATGTTTTTAATTATTCATAATCCACGAAGTTAAATGGACTTTAATTAAGCGCAGCTTTCTAGTAATTTCCCATTTATTAAAATAAACTAAAATGAAATGAATAACATAACGAGTTATTTTTGCCATAGTATAAAATAATAAAACATATTAATAATGCTGTAATTTTCTGTAATCTGGAGTATAATTTTTTTT
This sequence comes from Cremastinae sp. A BG-2022a, assembly GCA_030522545.1. Classification (NCBI taxonomy): domain Eukaryota; kingdom Metazoa; phylum Arthropoda; class Insecta; order Hymenoptera; family Ichneumonidae; species Cremastinae sp. A BG-2022a. The sequence continues at coordinate 26,026 of JAPYYW010000309.1, read as the reverse complement.
TATAGCAAAAAATTCAATTTTCAATATTTGAGAAAGCATAAAAATGAAGCGGCTTATACATAATGCATGTTGAAAATAATTCGTAAAGTTTTACGAACCCTTTTTTTATGAAGAAAAGAAAACACCACGAACTAAAGTAATTTTAAGATTAAGGCAGATCGAACTCTGTAAATAATATATTTTTTACAGACGAATATTTGATTAATATTAAATATTCGTTATTATAAAATATTACTTTTTAATCATTTTAAATATCAAATTAGTTAAACACTAACCTATATTCAAAATTTTATCATTGAAATTGACCGTTTCGTTTTTTTCAATGAGAAACCTCAAAGTCAAGCTTTTTTGTAAGTTATACACATATAATGATTTTTCAATACCAAAAACGTAATCTTCTAATACTTTCAATAAAATTTCTCACTCAACTCCTGATCGAGCTACCTAAATTCGAACCCTAAATATTTGATGGAAATATCGAAAACTCATCTCGACGAATCTTTTCAAATTTTCATGTTATTATTGGATATTTTTAATCAGGAAAACCACGGGGGTGGAACGGAACGAGGAAATTTGCGAGAGCGAGCCGAACTCGACTTGCCTATGATGAAAAGAAGGGCTGATATTCAGAAATCTCAGGAATTCTGAAGACTCGGATATACATATATGTATTTCGAGAATATAGAGCGATGAAGGAAGAGAGAGCTTGGTGCAGAGCTCAGTGTGCAGGACTCGTAGAAGCGACGAGGTCTGATCGCACATATAAATCGAGTAACTTAAGCCGGTATAATGGACTATCGATTTCGCGGCAGGGCGGAAATACCAGAGTAGTACGAAGAAGTTGAGTCCTCGCGAAATGGCCGATTTTTTTTTTATTTATTTTATTTTATATCTACGTGACTGCACGTTCGTGTACATACACATTCGAACGTTCATCCCCTGCGAGTGGTCGGATCAGACACGACATTTGCACACTCACGCGGAATCTCTCTTGCGAGGGCGTCGATCGAATCCCGAGGGAGCGTTTATTTGCTGGAAAATTAACGGCAACTCCGAGCTTCGTGCTTCAACGAATTAGAAAAGAATTGCCTCATCTTGTAAGAATACCGAAGACACACCTCCTTCTTTATTTATTTTTCTCGTTAATTCATCAGCCTATAATGATGTTTTTCATAGAGCACTGGTATCCTAACGGACCTTCAAAAAATTATTTTTGGAGCGTATGTGTAGCTTCTAGTCGATCCTTTTGTATACCATATTGAAAATATTATAACATATTAAAATGTTGAGAATGTTTTAAGACATAAGAAATAGCCGCCAAGGATTCTTGTCATAATAATCTGATATAAGGTTGAAAATCTAGCATCGTTTTTCTTTACGTTGACTTATAAGCTCAAATTTATGTTATTTATCGACACGGTAAACTACAATTAAAATAATAATTTATATGTTATTATGTTATTGTTTTCAAGATACGTACAGTCACATTTGAAAATTATTTTTGCACTATTCCTTTAAGTATGATAATTGAACATATCATATTCAGTTGCTTTCCTGATGTGTTTAAAACTATTGTAATGATGATTAATTAATCTGCCTTTCTAACTCAGTGAGCAGAGTAATAAACATTTTGTTTGTGAATTTTTTATGACTGTCAATCGACCATCATGAATGAAAAATTCTTTTCAGATGAAATAAAGTTCGATCACAATCTTGGTGAAAAGAGATTTTACCTCAAGGGGGAATCAGCGATATGAACTGTTCAGTTTTTCTGTAGATAAAATTCAATCCAATTAACATCTAATGAAAACATTTTTTTTTTATCGTCATGTACAAAAAAGTATACGTGGCTAAAAATTAATTGGAAACATATCGAGATAAATGTTTTTTCAAATTATTTCTAAATTCTTCATTTTTTTGGTTACGGTTTTTATTCTTTCAAATTTCTCTTAAATTTTTTCGATTGTTTCGCACAAGTACAGTGTCCAAAAAACAATTTAAATGACACACAAAATGTGTACTGTCGCTGATTTTTTGGTAATGGTAATGTCAATGAAAAATTATGAACCTATTTGTAGCAGGAAATCCTCTATCAAATAACTACCAAAAAATAAAATACTGATCGAGACACATGAAAGGCTTTATATGACATAGGTATAGGTATCTCTACCTGGATCTGTTATTGCCGATTTGAAAATTTTTATTGAAATCGAATATGATTTTTTTGCTGTAAATGAAAACCACTCTACACTCATATTTCTTTAATTTTCTTAAACATAAATAGTATACTGCAATACATGTGCCAACCAATGAACGAATACCAAATAGCATGAAATTATGTATGAGCGAAAGACTTGTGGCAGATCAGCACGAACATGAGTGTGAAAGTGAAATGCTAGCTGAAAGCGAGCCTTACAATCACACAGCAAAGCGACATACAATATTTTTTATTAAGGTGATACCGCAGATTCCATATAGTCACTTGGAAAATGCGATTGGTTCAAACATCTTTAATTCTTTGTCTATCTCTAATAATAATATTTGTTCAGCCCACGCAGTCAAGTGGCAAAAATGGGCTGATGCTTGAATTTTGGCGAAATTTCAATAATTTACATGTTTGAGCGTATTGCGTTTTGTGGCTATCTCTCTCGCACTCACGTGTCACATAATACGTCTACAGATCATCTTAATATTATTCGTAACGCCACTCATAGTCGATAGTATAACTAAATTGAAATTACTGAAAATTTTCATTCAGTGAATGAGAATTCGGTTGTGTTCTTGACAGTTATTGAAAGATATGTTTTCAATATGTTTTTTTGAAAGCTATTCTCTTCATTTTCATTACGTTACACAAGAAATATTACTAAAGTGGCATTTTGCGATATAAACCAAAAAAAGTAAGCGATAAAATAGAGTGTCTGAAAGTCGACAACTTTACGGACATCACCTAATGCTCGAACTTTCTGAACAAGGTAAACAAAAAATATGTTTCCGTATGAATGTAAATATTGAGCGCAACCATTGATGAATTCGTGCAAGAAGGATTTGAAGGGATAAATTAAGAAATTTATTGAAAATGCATCGCCCAACAGGAGGAAAAGTATAGGGACACTTGCGAAGGCACAGGTTGCACAACCGCGGGTACACGCCGCAGCAACGAAACTCGAAACTCCCTGCTATGCCGAGAGAAACTACCAACCCCTTTGCCCCTCCCCTCTCACTAAGGAACTTGATCGTCGCCGGCGGAAATTGAATTAACCCACTGGCTGGATAAAGACCGGAAATTCCAGAGTTAAAAGGACGGAATTATTACGTACTCGTGGTCAATTAACGCGAATGCCGTTTAATTACATTGGAAAACTACGACAAAAGCTACGGGGAGTTTGCGTTCGCATTGTCGAAGCGAAAAATAAAGTTTGAGTTTACGCATTGTATTGGCGAGTGAGAATAAGCAGGGAATGAATTTTTTCTTCTCTGGAAACTTAAATCGAGACTCACATCTTACAAGTATGAGTAAAAAATTAATGGCCCGTCTCTAACGCATGTGAAAATTAATTTTCGTTTACAAGCAGTAAAGATCGACATACGACTTTATTGTTGCTTGCTCAATATTCTCAGTAAATTTATTTTTTATTGTCCAGCCGAGGTACGTAAACGGAAATTTTCTCGAATTATTATTTTAACTACGAAGACCGCACAGCTGAACAAAAAAAGATTAAGAAGTAAAAAAAACTGTATGATAAATTGGAGAACATTGATAGATCGCTGTACAGCATACTCAATGTACATAGTTATTGGTTTGTAATACTGACGCAACTAGAACTCGGATAATCTAACCTCTGTTCAATTCACTGAATTTAACATATGAAGCTTGTCATTGTAAACGCTTTAATTGATTTTCTATTCCCATTATATGTCGTGAGCAAAAAAATTTAGTGTATCAGTTTCATCCGGCCTTCATCATAACGATTGTTTTCTTGTTTATAGTATCGAAACCATGCATATTGACGTCTTATCAACATTATATTCTTACAAAAATTGCATAATTTGCATTGTATAATAAATGTTAGGCGTGCCGTTTTAGACGTATCGTTTTAGACGTGTCATTTTAGACGTATCGTTTTAGACGTCTCGTTTTAGACGTGTCATTTTAGACGTATCGTTTTAGACGTGTCGTTTTAGACGTCTCGTTTTAGACGTCTCGTTTTAGACGTGTCGTTTTAGACGTATCGTTTTAGACGTGTCGTTTTAGACGTCTCGTTTTAGACGTATCATTTTAGACATATCGATTTAGACGTGTCGTATTAGATGCGCCGTTGGACGTGTCGTTGGACGTATCGTTTTCAACGTATTGTTAGACTTTATTTTTTGCTTCTGTTCTTGTCGTTTCTTCCATCTGCGGGAAAAGCTTGCCTAGACCTTTCCTCCTCGCGTGTCGCAGAAATGCTTCCCAAGTTCTGTCGTCTCTTTTTTTGTGTTTCTCTTTTTTTTTGCTGTTGTATTATGGTTAAGCCGACTTATCGTTTTGCCTTTCGCGTAGATGATTCCTGTGTATTCCTATGTGTGCCTTGAAACATTCCCCCCGATCGATGCTCGCTGTCTCGCGTGTCGGCCGTCCGGTGGACGGCTTTTCACGGAACGTGGTGGAGCTACTCCTGGTTTCCTGAGAGGGTTCGTACCCTCACGTACCCTGGTCCTCCCCCTACCTTAATGCAACCAACTTTTCACGCTCCCTGTCTCGCGGCTGACCCTCACGGCGTACTGTACTGTGGAGCTATTTTCGATAGAATGTCGATAATTTTTCAATCAATTCAATCTTATGCACAACGTATACGCCAGTCTCTCACTCCGGATAGGACGAACTTCATTCGCCTTCTTTATTCATTACTTGGCGTCGAGACACTGTCATGTCTTTTCAACACGTTAGCATCTCGCTTCAGATGGGACGAACTTCATTCGTTTTTTTTTATTCATTACTTGGCGTCGAGACACTGTCATGTCTCTTGAACACGTTAGCATCTCGCTTCAGATGGGACGAACTTCATTCGTTTTTTTATTCATTACTTGGCGTCGAGACACTGCCATAACTCTTAAACACGTCATTATCTCGCTTCAGATGGGACGAGCTTCATTCCCTTACTCTCATTATTTGGCGTCGAGACACTGTCATGTCTCTTGAACACGTCAGCATCTCGCTTCAAACAGAACCAACTTCATTTGCTTTCTTTCGTTACTTGGCGTTGAGACACTGCCATGTCTCTTGATAAATGCCAGTGATTCGTGTCGATGATCCAACGAGAGTTGTTCGAGTATAAAATATAAAATACATCTGGGACGATTTAAATACGAACGGACAGCGGTTTATGCTTATAAACATTTTATACATCAAGCAGACCATGTTAAAATGAGGAAAATAATGGATCGAGTGTTTGCCATGGAGTGATTGCGAGGACAATATGCGCTGCTGCCGCAAAAACCTTTTCCCATGTGATCTTTTGCGCTTGGGTATAATGAGGACATTCGTATGTGCATTAGCAAACGCCCGGCCGTACGGTTGAGCAAGGGTCACTTTTCAGTGAATCTAGTAATAGCACACGTACATAGAGTTTGCACAAGCCCATGAGAAAACAAAATGTACTCCTGGAAAAAGGGTCCCCGAGCTTGCGTATCTGGCTCTCCAGAAAAACCGTAACAGCTACCTCCATGAAAAAGACACACCTCTCGCAACAAGGAAACTATACTTTCTTGACTCTACGATCCTTCAGACTTCTCAAAACGAAACTTCCACTATTGAAATCCTAATCTTTTGCTTTCTACGAACGTTTGCAGTCTAAAACTACGACTTTTCGATCTCAGAACTTTAACTCACAAACTCTACTCCATTTTTGCAACATTCATTGCATTTTTTTTTCTAAAGCAGTAGTTTTTGTCGAAATAACCTTTCGTTCGGTAGAAAAAAAATTATTCAAGAGTATGTATATTTTAAGGTGTGCATTCAAAAAACGCTTTTCATATGTTGCTATTGAATAATGCACATATATTTTGTTATTTGTGGAGAAAAAATATATTTTTTTTATGATAATGCTTCATCGATGCCTTGAATTTGAAATGTTACGAGAATCAAAGTCGATTCTGTGAAAGGTCAGTGGAATCATTATGGCTTTAGTACAGCTATAATGAAGGTTCATTGTGGCTGCGTAAACAGCTGTACTCGAGCTCAGAATGTCAATATTTGACCGGAAGGAATTTCCAATGCGCATATAGACCGAAAACTAGAGGGGAATCTGCCCGATGTGCTTTCTGCGAAGTCACATTAGTTTTTTTTTTCTTATTTATGGGAAAAGTTGGAAGTGGATACTTTTCGAAGGATTGTCTTAATCCGGTTCTTACCAGAAACGTTTGAGATAGTTGAACAGATTTACGGATCCGGGATTAAGATCATGGGCCGAATCGCGTTTAATCAACTAGATTGACTGTAATTTGCTACTCTCGTCTCCATCTTATTTTCATTGCATCTCCGATAAATTAATTCGAGAGAAAGAATCAGCAGAAAGAAACCACCACCAAGATACTGCACTAAGCTCATTTCTTCGTATGAATACTGTGAAATTTTCTTAAATGCGAAATCACTACTATCTCAAGAACATCGTTAAATTTTTTTCTACGTATAATTGATGCAGCAATTAGATGCAAAGTTATTTCGATCATGTCAATTATTGGATAAAAGAGAATAAAGAAAATGGTTAGAAAGTGACACTCACCAACGTTGTTACTGACGAAATTTAGATCCTTACCTGCAATAAGAAAAACAAAAAGGAATGTAGTGATTTCATTACTGGCAGCGAGAATTAAATTGAGATGATTTTCATATGAGCAGTGAAGCTTAGTTTTCAGGGCACATACATTTTTATAAGACACTATATTTAGGTTTTACTTTTTCGTTGTCGTATCTTCCGTCTGCAATGCACTTCTTTTCGGATTTACGCTGATACGAGAGCGTACTACAATGGAAAAATTCATGAAGCGGAAAAGACATCTGACTGCTTCGGTGCTATAGCAAAGGCTTACAGGTATAGGAATACACCTGATACCTCTTATCATTCTTCCTTTTATGAAATGTCTCACAATTTTGTTTTATGGTATCATAATCGTCAATACTCTCTATTTTGTTGAAGAAACACATACTGGCAAAAAAGACTGACAATAGCTATTATTGGAGAAATTGCATTTTCAATTTAGTGTTTTTAGTTATAAATTTACACTACGATGATGCATCATCGAATAAGACAATTGGTATTTTTATGTATCATTTTTTAGATAGAGAGTCAAATAACGTACATTTCTAATCGATAATTAGAGTCTAGAATCTAATCACCCAATTAGAGTCTAATTAGTGTTCAGTTGTTTCAAATTAGGGTCAATACCATGACATTTATGGATGTTTTTTTATTTTTCGTATGGAAAGTCAAATAACGTACATTATTTCTAATTGATAATTAGAGTCTAGAATCTAATCACCCAATTAGAGCCTAATTAGGGTTCAGTTGTTTCAAATTAAGGTCAATACCATGACATTTCTGGGTCACAACATGTCAAGTAATTATAGTCTTATGATTTAAGGTTTTAATGTTATTTCATTATGGAGAACATTTCATGCAAATCTTTTAAAGATAACTGGTCATGCTTCCAAGATGAAATTTGCTGTTTAGGAATAAATATTTCATCAAAAAATCTAAAAGTACCCAATTATTATTAATATTGGTAATTGCAGTAACAACGCTTAATGGAGAAATTCCGAAACAGTATAAAATATAGAAGAATAAACAGCCATGAGATGTACTTCTGCGCATCGACACAATAGAGAGTAGCCAGTGCATCGTCAACAGTTCTTCAAAGCTTCAAGCTCCGTTGCCCTTTTATCATTTTGTTTTTTTTCCTCTCTATTTTTTGCTGGTAGCTGGCTACTTTCGACCACTCCGGGATCCATGACCACTTGAAACTTTTCTTCCGAAAGTTGATCTTACCTTCGTCCAGCTCCAGCTGCCAGACGACCACTTAGTTTCGAGAAGGTCGTTGTGCATATACATTTCGAGGGTAACTTGGACCTTGGGTCTGACCAACGCAAAACATTTTTCGGTCTGAAGACACAAAAATGGAAAGCCTAAACCTGAACATCACTTTGCAATATTTCAGAGGAGAATATTAATAGGGTATTAAAAATTTTAGATATATAACAAAAAGTATTTCCCATTATTTACAATCACAAATGGCAGTCGTAAACTAAAACAACCTAACAGATTTGAAAAAATTAGATTTTTTTTCAAATTGCTATATGGTATATCGCGCAAAATAATGCATGGCTTGTGTTGCAAATGAAATATAGGAGCAAGTGACTAATATCCATTCCGACAGGTGTCAAGAATTTTAGCTGCTCGCTCAACTATGAAGGCGGAAACATTTGAAACACGTTCTCTCTATTTCTCTTTCTCTCAAACTCTCTGTTGTGCCCGAATCGAGCTTTCAACTCGGCCGAATAGTTACACAATCGAAACGGCACGTTCGATTATAGACATTGCAGAAAAATTTTTCGACAATGGCAAAGTGCGAAAAAGAATCGTAAATGTTATCACAAGATCCCAAAATGATTCAAATGCTTTGGGAATGAAAAATATAAATTTTCACATTTATTTGTTAATCGACAAAAAAATAAACTGTACTCCATTCTAAAAGCAGAAACATTTATTTGAAAAATCATGATAAATTGCACTTCGTAAGTTAAAACTCAATATGAAAGCAACTTTTTTGGTGCCATGCTTTTTTTTATGATTTAACAGAAATAATCATGTTTTATATCCTGAATTACGTTGGTAGTATTTTTATCTTTTCGCAATAAAAAAATAGTCGAACAAGAGTGGAACACTCATCTCGTCAAAGTGCCTCCTGCTTTGTTACGAAAGAAATTTTTTATCTCTAAAAATAATATGTGTTCGTGTAAAAAAAAGAATGTAAAAACCATTTCGCTTTTAGCAAGCTCATTTTTCGCTACGGCCTTGGAGACTATGCGCGCTTTTATTTCGTCAAGTCAAAAGCAACGAGCAAGTGGAGGCAAACAAAAGGTTTCGTTCTCATATCTGCATGTACTAACGACTTCATTAAGTGTACATTCATTTCTGTCCTGGTTCTAAGCCCCCTTTCTTATCTCCAGCAACCTTTTTCAAAGTGTCACACGTTCCTGGGATTTCAATATCGGCTTCTGACCCGAGGGGAATATTAACCGAGTGTTTAATTAAATTAAAAAATACCAAGCAAATGATCGAGCCATGGCAAGAAGTCCCTAAAATTTTCAAACAAAGAGTGCTGAAGAAAATATAATGGCGAAGAAAAAAAAAAGGATTCCTTCCAAGTGTTTGGGATAACGAATGAGAAAAGAAGTAAAAAAGATAAAAGGGGAAAAAGGCTGATGACTCGAAGTGTCTCCCTTATCGGTAGGTTCCTTTTATTTCTCTGCTCCTTCGAATCCTTTCTCCCTTGAAATCCTACCCGGAGCCACGAGAGCTCGGAGCTATTGAATGGATGGATTTTATTATTTTTCGCGTCATTGTTCGTGTGAGCAAGATAACCCGAGATGCGGAATGGAGTGGCACGATTCTTTGCGCGACAGGATCGTCCAAGTCTGACAAAGGGTGAATAGTTAACAAGAGAAGGATAGAGGGACAGAAAGAAACACGATAAAAGTGAAAAATCAGACACCGAGTCTACAAAATCTTAAGAGCACTGGGATAATTAATGTTTTTCGAGATTAATTGGAGATCTTTTTTAAACACAATGTAAGAAAGCCAAACTATGACGTTTTTGTGTATATTTTGTTCAGAGAATGTATAAAAACTAACAACATTGCCAAACTCTTCAAAATGTTTCTTTATCATTTGATTAGATACATTTAATTATATTTTATCTAACTTAATTGAGTTACATTATACTTTCATAAAAATTTATGAATTCTGCATTATTGTTTTGATTTATTATAATAATATTCATTAAGTTTTATGTTGAATATTTACTGGACTATTTGACAAATTTTTTAAGACAGTTGATTAATATTGTAGATAATATGATAATAAATTAAAGCTTGATATAAATTTTATAAACTGAAATCATTCAATATAATTATTTTATACAAATAGCGTGCTATTCGTTTATAAAAAAAAGACACAAATTCTATAAGAGTGTAAAAAAATAACTAAAATTAATTATATTTGTTAATTATTTTTCCCCTTCAGTTTTTGTAGTTTTTCAGATCTTATTTTTCTTATATTTGAAATATTTTTTCACGAGAAACGCATTGAAAAATTTTATTCAAGATTTTACTGTATTGTTTCTCAAGTGACAAAAAAATACTTTCGCATCTTTGTCTTTTGGTATTTTTAGACGAAGTTTGAGAGTGGATTCGAATTTCAGATGACGTTCGATGCTGCATCGAAAATATCATTACGTCGCTGCGGCACTCGATCGATCACAGGCAGCCCTCTCTCCAACGAGGGAGATAAATTTGAAGAACACGAGAAACGGAATACAAACTTTGTTATAAATTTATTTTCTCGCGAGATTTGATCATCTTTCTGAGTATCTGATCGTTCCAACCTCTCATCAAACTTATTTTTAGACTTGTAAAATAATGTTAGTGATTTTAAAAATAACTAACCCGTTTCAGTCTAAATATTCTGGAGCCAAATAACGAACATGCACTTTTTCAACTATTGTCTGAAATAAATATGGAGATCAAAGCCATAAAAAATTGAAGGGACGAGTCTTAAATTCTCTTGGTACAGTCAAATCAAAAATATTCTTCTCAATTTTTCTCATGGTTAAAGTGGAGGTTAACCATTAAAAGACTATTAAAGTGATTTGCGATTTTATTAAGAAAAGTTATTGTTTCAAATCGTATGACGAATAACATACTCGAAATTTAAGGTCCTCTAAGATTAGGTGTACTTTTTATATGATTTAAAAAGTTAAAAAAAAATATGTAAAATTTTTTTAGTTTTTACTTCCACAATCAATGTAACACGAACTATCACAGTAACTTTCTAAAAACAGTCAGATTATTTTCAGTCAGTTCACGATATCAACAAATTTGGTCACCAATACCTTAGAAACAAAGACAAAATATTTTGAAAGCCAATAAAAATCTCTGAAGGTCTATTACATTCTAAGCTTGTCAGTCCTACTTTATAAATAAGAATGATTAAACAAAACTTTTTCGTTTATGTCTGAGTGATCGATCTGTGAAAATTTTTTAAAAATTTCACAATTTGGAAATAAAATTATTTAGAGTTAATCATTGCAATATTTAACACGTGCTGTTATGGAAGAACGCAATCATGATTTTTAACAATAAATATCTTCATATGTATGTAATGAAACCTTTTAAAATTTAATACACATGTGCAAATCATATAAAAGAAGATTTGTACAAATTTTTAAGAAAATCTGCCAACATCCATTTTTCACGAGAACTTCATTAAAGTAGTCTTTAAGATTCATCTACTATTTGAAAAAAATATAACGCTAATAAACGTTTTTTGACAATGGCTACTGATATTTACAATAGTCATTATTTTAAATGTTTTCTCATTTTTTAATATGTATTTTTATGAATGTGTCAGGTAGTGGTTAAAAAAATCTATAATATTAACAAAGTGTGGTTGTTGTTGAGATAAGAGGAAAATATTTTGTTATTTTTCTTAACTTTTGTTGCTTGAGTAAATAGAGACGTGCTTGAGTCTTTTTGTCTGTCTGAAATCTGGCTCGGACGAAACATCAGCAGCACTGGCGCTATAGCTTCAAGAATCCACTATACGTGCCATTGGATAGAAATAGAAAAAATAAAAAAAGAAAGAAAGAGAAATAGAGAAAAATCCAGTAACTTTCTGGAACCCTGAAACGACCCCGGGGAATCGAAAGATTTCTCGTCGTCGTGGCGTCTATCCTTTCATTCAACATGGCAACGGGAGCTCGTCATAGACGAGGAAAGTCAATTTTCCCGGTACACACGAAATACTATAGATTTTATTCGCCTGCTCTCACTTCTTCCGAACACGATGTCGAATTGGCAAGCCCTATCGGCTTTGCATGTTTCCTGCCAAAGTGATATAAATTGTCGTATTCTGCTCATACAAATGAATTTTTTATGAAGCAATGCTTGGGTTTATTCTGCACTTGCGTCGACGAATCAGAAAGAATTTCTCGTATATTTTCAAAATTCATGTTCGTACAATTTTAGCCAAAGTGATATTGACATTTTTTAAATATTTATTTCAATCCATTGAGAAAAAATAATGATAAATGTTATAGTATAAAAAAGCGACAACTAATATGTTTATCATCGTTATCGCAGAATGTTCTAAATAAATTTTATTTTACTATAAACATATACTAAATAATTAGTATAATTGCCACTTTATGGGGAAATCTACCATTACAATGTCTCTCTGTAAAGTTAAATAAAAAAAAATTTCAATTTTAATATTAAGCGATATAAACATTTCGCTAGATATGGATTAAAAAAATTTCTAGGAATAAATTTACAGTAAGTATTGCTAAATATTTATTTATGATGAATATGATATTAAAAAAACATTTTCGTCTTAAAAAATACCAAGATGATAAAATTATTGAGTAACAAAAAAAAACATTAATTGTCTTTCGATTTACTAAATTTAAGTGTAAAAGTTCTTTGCTTACCACTTTGTCAAAATAATGTTACCTAAAAATAATGTTATTTTCTCCAGTTTTTAATTTTTCCAATAATTGTGTTTTATCTTAATCATTAATTGAGTTTTCATCAATTTTTGTCTGCATCTAATGTCATGGTAACTCAAAGAGATTATTTGTTTTATGCGAGTGCAATATTAGACAGCATATAGAGGTAGAAAAATGTTGAAAGTGAATAAGGCGCGAAAGCGTGAGATTCCAGAGTCTGTCGAACCATATAGAAGACTTTAGTTCGATTCTAGGTAAGAAATCGAGCGATATTCAGTTGAGGAATAAAAGGAGGAAGGGACGTGGAAGGAAGGTCATCGACCTCATCGATCAGTTAAGAGAGAGGATGAGAATACAAGAAGATTCTCGCCACAAGGCAAAATGTACGTTCGTGCTCGGCTGGAGGTAATAATTCGCGGTTTTTGCCGGTCACCAGAGCGAACGAGGATCCGCAAGCTTAGCATCGCGCGTAGAAAAACGCCATCGTGCTCACAGTGCGAACGGTGGAAAGGTTCAGATAAAAAACTGTTACGACTCCCAAGGCTCTTCATCTCCGAACTGTACGTCGCCCGAGTGGCGAACCTTCCTAGAAATATGTATTTCTTTTCTTCTTATACCCTTAATTTCATCCGTAAAATTATTTGTCGCGATCCACGGAATTTCATCGAGGTAAAAAGTCTCTACTAGCTAATCAAGCTAAAAATTTCGAATGTTATTTCTCGTTTTTACAGTACATTTAAAAAATAACTAATTTTCTTAAAATTCTTTCTTACGTATAAATCATTTTTTTTCCTCCAGATCTAAGTTTTTAATAAATTTAAAAATGAAATTTTAGTTTTTACATGAATTTGACAATCAGTGTAAAAGAGAAACGTCAATTGCTTGGTTATAAGGATGTTGTGTTTAAAATGTAAAACGAAGGATAATTCGTTAAAATTTTACATAATATTAAATGACATGTCTAAAACGACGTGTAAAAATGTCACAAAGTTTAGGAAGCTCCTCATTAAGGTATTGTTCATGTTTGAAGTTGCAATTTTGTTCTGTAAATATTTAATTAACGAGCTTCCTAATTTAAATGATTTTCAAAATTGATCTTAATTTTGTTGTGTAATCACATGGAGAGTGGATCTGTCATTGGATGAGCTTGAATTTCAAATATATTTTTCTGCAGTCAATTTGCTGCAACTTTTTTAAATAAATTTTTACCCTTAAACAATTCTGTATGGGAGAAAATGTTATACTTTTTATTTTTTGCTATACATATACTCAAAACCCTTAAAAATAGCATATTCGCTGATTATGGCAAACAAGATTATGGATAAAAAAAGTTAAATGAAATCGTCTTAAGGATGTCTATCAAAAATGTTGATTAAAAGAAAAATGAATCATTTTGGGATCAAACGATTGAAAAATTTCCCAGCTCCAATATTCGCGTGAAAAAAACCTGTCTTTACCGATCATTTAATGAAAATATTCGTAATTAAAAATTCAATTTTTAACATTGAATAGATGCGAGAACAGAATTTCGTATCTTTATTTTCAAAAAGCAATTATTTTGCGCATGAGTTACTCTTTATGAAAACTATTGATTATATTCATTAAACATTTAAAACCTGTAGGACAATGAAAAACTTGAGGTTTCCGTCTTATATTAATTATTAACGATAAATGACGTTAAAACGTTACCCAAAGCTCTATATAGTAAAATACGCCAAGCATTGACAGATTTCCTAACCTTAATCAAAACAACAACTTCAATAAAAACTTTAACGTTACTGAATATACTTTTTGGATCACCACAATAATTCTCAAGTCTTAAAAATTTGACCACTCATTTTAATATTCTCTAATTGCAGTAAAAAGCACGTTCAAAAACAATTTGTAAAAAGTATTCACCTGACCTGTAATACATCCTTAAATGTTATATAAATCTATTTACATGCCACAAATCTATATAAATTCTGCAAATCGAATGAAATACTGTTTAAAAAAAGAAGTATTTCTAAGTTATATTTAGTGAGCGACCTATAATTACATCACTCCGATAAATCGTTCTCTTCAACGCGAATTCCCCGGGCTGAAACTTTGCAGTTTCTCGGAACTTTGAAACTGTGATAAGGTGGGACAAAGTGGGAGGAAAGGAGTTAGACAGGAATTGTTCATCTGCATAGAGCAAACCGAAACGGGTGAAAATAGATCCGCGGGCGATTGAGCGTTATCGATTCGTTTGTATCAGCGAATATTTGACTAACGACTCTATCAAGTCTAATGGGAGACGCATTGGGAGTTACATAGTTATAGCGGCTCACTTATTTCCCTCGTCGAATTGTGAGGAATTTTACCCGTCTTAATTACGAAAATAATTTGTGCGTAACTCGATCTTGCACGAGATTGGTTTTTGCACCGAAATTGCGGTTACGGAAATCTTCATCGATGTGCTACAATTTTCAAACTTTACAAATTTATTAAGAGCGACGATGAACTTCATTATTGACTTTGTTTCATGCGAACGGCAACAATCTATTTTCTAACTTTGTCGTATTCAATTTACGATAAACTCTTGGTGCAAACATCATTTTTTGTCTTTATTACAATTAACTTTATTTCGATGAATGATATTTCATTTAAATTTTTTATTCAACGTTTTTGTTCTTTCATTATTTTTAAAAAGACTCTCAAAAATATATTGTTTCTAGAATTTTAGAAGCACCGATCATTTTTTAACTCAAAAAAAATAGTATCTTTTAATACCCAGCATAAAATATAAGATGTGAAATAGAAGGTTTCATGTATTAACTGCAAAAGGATGAAAATCCGCCATTTCGAAATTTAATGCCCCTTTGTCTTTTTCCGTGTTTTTTCCCTCTGCATACGTTTTCCGCATAAAGACTTCAAAAGCTCGGAAAATGCATACATTATGGACGACTGTATTTCAACTATATATTCTTTACCACTTGATTCTTGGGGTTTTTTTTGTCGCGCACTACACGGTCGCCGGTGGAGTATCTCCAGTCGGTTTTTTGTCCTTCTTTTCTCCCCGTCGGAAGCCGGTAAACGGCGAATAATCGTCCCGCAGCAACGGGTGTCGCTGGAAGGGTTGATCCTTTTGTTAAACTGCGAACAATGCACGCCGGCGGTCTTTTCCGTGTCTGACCACAGCCCGAGCGTTACTACTTGAAAATTTTCCGGTTCACACATGACGCTAGCTGTACACGGAAAAAGGGAGCGAAGCAGAGAAAGAGAACGCGCGCACACTTCTCAAGAGCTTTTCTCACATCGTGCTCGTTTTCCGAGCGCGGCTTAACCACGAGCCTGTATCTCCGTTGAGAAACGGCCCTAACCGTTATCGCGCATACAGTGCAATCACGTACGGATTTGAAAAAAAAAAATACACGTGCACACCAACCACAAGGAAAAAGAGATCGGAGAAAAAAAGTTGTTCTCCAGGCACATGAAAAGGCTCGTTCCAATGGTGCGAAAAAGGCGGTTGAATCTTTTGTAAAAAATAAAAATAAAGCAGCACACGTTTTCACATTTTTATCCATTCTTTTTACCCAAATATCCCTTTTCGCTATTCGTATGCAAATAACGATTTTTCGCGAAGATTTATAAACGAATCACTTATGGCGTGTATGTGTTGAAATTTAAGATATATACGTTCATGAAAACAATTTTTAAAAAAATGTTAAAGCTATATATTTTTATTAGATTAGCGTTGTATTCACAGAAAGAATTTGATATGAAAAATTACTGTTTCTTCGAATTGTGGTTCTTTCTATTTTTCAGCTTGGAAGAATTTCAGAATTTTTTGTATAAAATATGGTAACATTGATCATGCAATGATCATAATTGCTGCTTTGAGTAAAAAATTCTCAAATTTTTCCAAACTGTGTAAGAGTATACACATTTTTTCCGTGTGATTTTTGTTTGATCTCAACTGTGAGATTTATTATTCGAAAATGCAAAGAAAAATACATTAGAATAAATTTTTTTTTTTCGTGTCATAATAGATGTCCATTGTAACACAAAAAAATGTCCATGGTAGGCAATGGGTTATTCACACACTGATAATGGCGTGAGCACCATGTTGGTAGTAACGCTCTTTGGGTATTTCGTTCCATTGTGATAGCATAACACGCGAGAAAGCCCGCGAGAATACAAAATTAATTTTCCTATTTCAACGTCGAGTGAGGAATGCGTACATCGCATGCACCCACTATTTTTTCAGTACCCATACGTGTTCAGTCTCTGGAATAAATTTACTGTTCTTCGGGTAAAAAAAAGAAAAATTTTACGCATAGAGGTAGAGCGAACGTTTTCGCAGCTGCGAACAAGAATTAATTTTTCAGAATCGTTGTAATTTTTTTTTGCCACGATATCGCATCAAGTTATGATATAAGATTTTTAAGTACTAAAATTAAAATACCAAAATAGTCTCTTTAGAATACATATTTTACACTCCAATTCTCAGCTAAAATTATTTATTAAAATTTACAGATTTAATCATGTAAGCAAAGCTGATATTTATGGTCTTTGGTATTGTAAATTTGATCGAAAAATTGGTAAAAATATTCAGTGTTTCGTTATCTGTGGAATATAATTGCTCTGTGATTTTTTTAAATCGCGACAGTTATAACGTGGCATGTAAAAATAAATGCTACTCCCAATATTTTATACCCTGTGTTATTTTCCGACAGCAAACAATATTGAATTGTGAATAAATGAAGATTTCGCATGGAAAATTATCTGAAATATTTTCGCTACACTGTACAACTAATTTACTGCAATTAAATTAATTACTTTACTATGATGTGTTTAATATATGAAAATAAAAATCTCAATTTTAAATATTTCAATCTGTAGTTATATTTGCGAAGAGTAAAACAAACGATTCTGAAAATGAATATTTGAAGCAATTTTTTAAATTCTTTAGCAAGTGCATGAGTGAATGTTTATTTTGCCGACATATTTGAAATAAAATTCTCGTCGAATCATTTAGTGTAACGGTTTCGAATTTTGTAGGAAATATATATAGATTGGTTATATATGAATTAAAAGTGTATAAATTTTGCGATTAAAAAAAAAAGTAATATATACTTGTAATGGTGTTTCTACCATGCAGTTAATTTGAACAATGAGTAAAATATTAAAAAAATCAATATTCTAGCGAAGAGAACTTATTTTCCTCGACGATGTATTTTCGGAAGGGATGATGAGTGTTTTTCTCTAATAATTTATTTTCCAATTGACAAATTTTCGGATAAAAGTGATGTTTTACTAATGTGAGATGGAAGTGGTTATACCGTGACAGTCAAAAAAATTTCGGCTCATTTTTTCTCATGTACCAAGTGGTTTGCGAGCTTAAGTTCATAAAAAAAAATTATTACAAATTATCTCGAGAATAATGTACTCGAAATAAAAGGTCGTTCAAGGTTAAATGTACTACTTATATGATTAACAAAATGTCGAAAAAAAATTTCATCAGATTAAAAAAAAAACTAAACATACATTCTTTAATTTTGTGTAAAGCTCCATACCACATTTCATGAGGTTACATCGTGCCGTAGTTGAGATATTTGCTGTAAAAAACCGCAATATTTAACACGTGTGGTCTTATGGCAAAATACCGAAAAATGCGATGTTTGCCAATAAATATCTCGAATTCCGCATGGTAAAACGTTTCAATATTTGGTACATACGTGCATATACTGCGTCAAAGAACGTCTATGCCAATTTTTATTAAATTCTAACGAAAATGCCGATTTCATGGTACAACCCTTTTAATTATTTTATTACGAGTTATTTCGCACAATAGGGAATTTCCTTTGGGTTTATCTGACTCGTATTCCTAGTAGTTATTGCAGAGCCATGGGATTTTCCGTATAATTGTTTATCTACTGAAAATTCAATCCCTAACGATTTGGGAATTTCCCGATTCATTCCCTAAATCTTTTAATTTTACTTTTTAATTTTAATTTTAATTTAATTTTAATATTAATTGACTAGTAATTTATTAATAATTTAATTTTTATGTAATTTTCATTTTACTTTAATTTTACTTTCTAAATTTACTTTTCATTTTACTAATATTCTCTTTCTGCTTCGGAAAAATTGGACTAGTTATTGCAGGGCGATGAGACTTTCCTTATAGTTATTTATCTACTGAAAATTCCAATTTTAACGATTTTTGGGAATTTCCTCGATTCATTCCCTAAGACTAACATGTCCTTTCACATTCTAATTTTTCTTTTCGTTTTACTAATATTCTTTTTCTGCTTCGGAAAAATCGGACTACAATCATTTCTTTCTCATTTCTAACATTTTTTGCTCGCTGTGGTCAGCACCGTCTTCTGTCGATCAATAAGAAATTATCGCGCGCACCTCGAGTGTTTCTGAGAATTCCTTCGCTAAATTACTGAATGATTAAGTACGGGACTGCAACCTGGTATAACGATGGCCTACATCAGGTAGCTATACATATGGTCGAGACCAGGGAGACTTTGATTCCCTCGTCACTTGGCGCACAAAGGCACCCTCGGGGCACAAACGCACCCAAGATAAGGGTCCGCCAGGTATGACTGGAGCCCCCACTGGAGGTTATGTGAAAGAACATAATTATTGAATTAAATAATCATCTTGAGATGATTTTGCCTACATTGTCTGTTTTCGAAATAATATAATATAATACAAAGATTATGACGAAACAAAATAAACAAAAACTTTTAGAAAATCTATTCGAAATACTAAAAATGATTTTCGATTGATTTTGTTAAGATAGGAGTCGCGTGATAGTATATTCAAAAGTTTGGCTGTACGTGTTAACTTGATGCAAAATCATCACTTGAATTTTTTTGAGATAGAATTTTTTCAGCATTTATACTGATCTTCTTTGACACCATTTTAACATGTGTGCAACATTTAAAGAGGAGTCACCATGTAGTTGTATCGAGATATTTATTTTTGTTAATTTTGCTACTTTTAACATGAGCTCTTATGAGAGATTTTAAAAAATGACGACTTTCTACAATTAAGGTAGTTCTATCAGTACAGTCAAATCAAAAAATGTTATCTTAGTTTATCTTCGTACCATGCGATTTTTTAACAAATGTTTATTAAAAAAAGTTGTTACCAATTGATTCAAAAATAGCATACTCAAAATTGAAGGTTATCCAAGATGATCTGTATACTTGCTACGTATGTATGAATATTAGAAAAATCAAAATCTTAGGATTTAAAAAAAAACTAAAGTTAACTTCTTAAATGTACTTCAAAGAGCTGTGCAAAATTTCAACAAGTTTCACTACCCAGAAGTCAATATATTTAGAGTTGAAGATCGCAATATTTAACACGTGCTTTTATAGGAGACTGCAAAAATAGTTACTTTTTGATATTTCGAGTTCTACGTAGTAGAACTCTTAAAATTAAATATACAATTGCATATTATATCAAAGAAGGTTTTTGTATATTTTCAAAAAAATCCTAAGAAAAAGATTTTATGATAGAACTACCTTAGTATCTCGATTACTAGATGGTGAAGCTTCATAAAATTTGGCATACATTTCGACATGACCTCAAACAACATTTGTGTACATTTTTTAAAAATTTTGTCTCAAACGATTTTACGCGACTTCTATCTTAAACAAACCGCGATTTTTATTTACGAAAACTACCCTCGAGATACAACAAATTAACCCAACTCTGAAACATCCGAAAACGAGGAGCGACTGATAAGAAATTCGCGCGACAAACACACTTTCATGCGATAGCCAAAAGGTATACGTGCGAGCACCTGTATATAAATAAATCGCCTAACGATTTTTGAGGTATGAGCTCGTACGTGGGTCGCAAAGTCCCTTAGGTAGCCGCGATTATACGCGACGATAAAGATCACGAAAATACAAGAGAATCGACAAACACTACTAAAATACATCTTTCATTCGATTATATAACAAACCAAATTTTTTATTTAATTTTTTATTCATTTTATATTACGAAGAATAACGCGACCACTTTTTCGAATTCCTATTGAACAATTTTAAGAAACTAATAAAAAAATTAATTTTTTGGCATATTAAATATGAATTTTTGAATTACGCTTCGAATAATTAGCATTTTCTTTATCTATACGGAAAGTTTTCGAACGAAACAGCTCTTAAAATTGAAAAAAAAATTTTCAAAACTTTTGCGAATAAATTTTTGCACACTGGATCTCTTAAACCCATGAAAATTTCAATTGGCGATGTCTTACCTTTCTCTTGAAGAAATCAGCTTTATTAAGGGTGATTCAAAAAGATGATGAGAGTCTGCCTAATTTTCTGCTCCGTGGGCCTCGCACTTTATTCACCACACAAAACTCAATATTTTTTGTATTTTTTTTTTAATCAAGTTAAAAACGGACCATCAAATTTATATGAGTAATTGAATATATATAGGACTAATAATTTATGATAAAAAATGCAATTATTCGATGCAAAACCGCTATTGAAAAATTATTCGTTCGAATTTATTATCTTTGAAAAAAATTGCATACGTTTAATATATTGGAAATTATACTATATGTAGGATAAAATAGCGGCATCGAGATTGTTTGCATCAATTATGATACAGCTGTTTCATCCGCACGGAAATTTTTTCAAAGTATTTCGAAATGATATTATAAATTAAAAACACTGAAAAATGTTCAATTTTTTGTATAAATTAAAAACACTGAACAATATTCACTTTTCATATGTTTGGAACTGATACTCCATTAAACTTGTCGAATCACTACGAAATGTTTCTCGGTACCGAACTATCTGGCGAGACCCGACACGTCTTACCCCGACACTTTATACCGGTCTACTGATTCCAAATTTAGTCGAAAAACTGAACAATTAAGAGACCGGGCTGGGTTTTTCCCTTGCCCTCGATGAATCATAAAATGGAAATTATGGTCGAGTTATTATTCTCGGAAATTTGGCATTTTTTTTCCTTGTTTCGCTCGACGAACTTTCTCTCTTTTTTTTTTCAATGTTTACGATTTCTGAACTATTCAGGTATATTTGACCACGTTTGAGACTCATTCGTTAAATATACTAGGAGGTTCGTAAAATTTTAAGAATTTTTATTTAATTCTTGAAGCACAAACAAAACACGACCGCTCTTTCCTATTTGTCATGTTTCAATTGATATTTTCCTATTCTTCCAGGTACATACTTTACATAGCTTCGTATAATGCGCTCTATTCCGATGAATCAATTAAAGACCTCGTGTCTTTTTTTAATATAAATTTTTTAATTGAAAATTTTTTTTCATAATATATAATATTTTGTTAAATATAAAACAAAAAATTTACTTTTCACATTTATTTTTAAATCGTATTAAGTAATGAATTATCGCTGATATATATTTTTCATATATTATTAGAATAAATAATTATTCATTATCATAATATCAAGGATAATAATTTTAATTATTATTATTTGTTTTTTGAGAATCAGCTTCCAGATCTCTGTGAAATTTGGTACGAATATTTATTGAATCTCGAAGAATCATTTATAAAAATTATGCCAAATCATTTCTGTATAACTTATTGGTAATTTCCACCATTTTCTCGTGAAAATAATTAAAAAATTTAATAACAATACGTGTTTGTTTTTTTTTGTTCAAATATCAAATAAAATATTCTCTGAAATTTAATTAAATTGATTTCTAGTGAATATAATTTAAATAATACAAAAATTTGGTGAATTAAAGCATAAAACTCTCTTAAAGACTTCAGCATCTTCAATCATATGCTTTCAAGTCTATCAAAAGATTAAAATGAAAATTAATAAAAATATTATGATAACGGGTGATGGAGCAGTATTCGGATTACTCCACTGGCACCTCAATATTAAATTAAAAATGAAGTTTGGGATTAAAAGAACAAAAGTTATTGGTTCATTTGAATATCTCGCGAGATTCGCGACTCAGGCGCAGCATCCTGTATCCTAATATCCGCGCTGGGACTCCATTCCCCCAACCGAATATCGATTAGATCCTTTCCGAGCGAATAATTTTATTTCCGCCTCTTGGAATTTATTATATTCGCGAATTATGTCCTTCCATCGAAATCAAATTTCAAGGAGACGAGTCGGGAGGCGTTTGGCTGGAGCCCGATAACGATTCCTGAACAAATTTCACGATAACTGTTACCGCGCTTTTCTCAATTTTTAATGTCACCTATACACACAAGCCCCAGTTTC
Organism: Cremastinae sp. A BG-2022a; assembly: GCA_030522545.1. Classification (NCBI taxonomy): domain Eukaryota; kingdom Metazoa; phylum Arthropoda; class Insecta; order Hymenoptera; family Ichneumonidae; species Cremastinae sp. A BG-2022a. The sequence goes on along the minus strand of JAPYYW010000309.1, from coordinate 3,032 downwards.
CGATAAAATTGGAATAACACCTCAAACTTTGTATAAATCTTTTTAAGTCCGATAAATTACGATATTTGATATTTGAGTCGTTTATTTTCTCTTTTGGAGGGAATGAAAAAAAAAATTGATATCATCGGCCATTTTCAAGAGACTTTTTTCCAATTTGTCAACGTTTCGTTCAAATTTCCATCGATTAGAGAAGCGTAACATATATTTCCGCGTAGGTCGGAGAATGATAGATTTTCAGTGTTCCCGTGGGAATATCAAGGTTGGAAAATTGAGCTTCGGATAAAATCGATGGCCGAGCACGAGAGAGAGAGAGAGAAACAGATAGAATGGTGGAAGGAGACACATTTCGTGTATGCCAGGACTCGTGAACGATCTAAACGGTATACAGGATATAAGCGTAATACCTTTATCGCACCCCTAATCTTAGGGGCTCGTACGCCCAATATTCTGTGGGTTGCCATGTGGTGGCTGAGGCGCCCTTAGAAATTCCGATGCGGTTTAACACCGAGCACCTTCCGAATAAATCGTTTTATTTATTTCCCAATATAGACACTTTTTTTCCGACCCAAATCTTTATATTTATCACATAAAAACAAATCTTTTGTCGCCTGAAAGAGCGTCCCACGAGTACATTTTTTATCCATTTAATTCTGTCTCCATTTAATTCTTTCTCCAAATAAAATACAGATTATAAAAAATTGTACATATCTGCTAAATAGAATACATCTTAATCGTATACTATTTACGAAATTGTGAATAATATATAAATTGTAGGTAAGAAAAATTAAAATAGAAATATTTTCGTGTAAATTGGGTACATTTTGGGTACATGTGAATAATTTTTTACTTGTTATTGTAGAAAAAGTTTATTCATAAAATGAAAGCCTTGCTAGTATTTGAATCTTTTTTTTCTTCATAAATAATCATTCGTATAACGCGAAATATTGACTGTTCAATTGAAAACAGGGAAATGTGTACTAATTGAAAAGAGAGAAGAATTACTTTTTCTTTATCCATAGAAAAAAGTTCTGACAGCACGATCTTGTGATTGCAACTAGAACACTTTTTAGGCGAAAATATGTAAAATAACAACAATCCGTAAAAATTCTATAAACTGAAAAAAATTATTTCATTCACAAAAAAATACGAAATGTTTTTTTGATAGAGAAAAATTAAGTTTATTTTTCTTCGTAAATAATCACGCGTATAACTAAATAGTAACAGCTCATCAATGCACAAAAATAAGAGAAATAATATTGCAGAACCTCCAATTTTTTTCTTTATCAATAGAACTTCTTACAGCATGATCGTGTAATTCCAACAAAGATTTTTTAGCCAAAAATATTAAAAACAAAAACAATCTGTAAAGATTCTATAAGCTATAAACAAAAATTTATTTCATATATAAAAAAAATGTCAAATATTTTCTTGATAAGAAAAAATTATCCCATTCAGTAAAAATCTCAAGTAAAAAAAAAATTATTTCATATAAGAAAAAAAGCTCCAAATATTTTCTTGATAAGAAAAAAAAATGATCCGAAAACCAAAAGAGTTATTCATTTATCGAAAGATTTTTTTTTTCTCAACGAATAAAACTTATTAAAAAGTAATGAATAAAAATCTCAGCGAGTCTACAATAATGCGCATAAAAAATGCCTTTTGCGAATGATTCGGGGTTGATAAAGTTGCGTGACATGGATCGCTCGATTTTCGGACGGCCGATGGATGCGAGATGCTCGTTCCGCGGGATCTCTTCGACATCAGCAACAGGCGGGGGGGGGGGCGGTATGCAAATCGAATTTATCAGATGTTCAAAGAATAAAAATAAATCGCGAACGTTTCCGCGTGTCTGTCGTCCACTCCGCCCGTGATAGCGAGTTCGCAGAGAGCGCGCGGCGTGTTTCGACGTGACCACGTCAACAGCTTTAACGACTTTCGAATTAATTACGTAAACAAGCGACTGGAACGAGAGACGTTTACATATCCTCCCTTTTTGCGATTTCTCCATACACGAGCCAATAGTTATAAATGTACGCACACCCACACACACGAACGAGGCCTCTGATAATTATAAAGTAGTTTAATTAAAAACGTGACCGGTGTGGATCCGTCGGGCATACTTCAGTGACATCGCGAAACGCGAAACGAGAGTGATAATTATGGGAAACGGTTCGAGGCTCCGAATTTTGGTCTGGCATATTCTCGCCTGACTAAAAAAAAAGGAAAAAAATAAAACGCACTGTGGAACGAGGTTCAGTATACTGAGTTGGTAATACATAATTTATCCGATGTATATATTCGAGAGCGGCATCCTTCCGCTAAACTCTTTCTCTCTCTCTCTCCGGTTCGTTCTCCCAATTGACCGCCGAACATTTGGGCATCACCGCACGAGCACTTTCGCACACTCGGGCAAAAGTATGGGCGCACATGGGGACAGAAAAGCTCCATCGCCAACGGATTCCCATTATGCGAACTCTGAATAGCACGAAATTGCCAAAAATAGCTGGAATCCGTTCCGCTCGTTCGTCCGCCATTATACGGCGAATACGATATATAAAATGCGTTTGCTGGACCAAACGAACCGTTATCTATTGCGTTTTGTATATAAATGGTCGCCGTACACCGCGCATTCTTACTCCCTGACAAATAAAGCGAGCGCTTATTTCTCGTTATTATTTTGATTTGTCAGGGTGAGCCTGGGCACAAGTCGCGAGCGATTGATCGATGTAGGTGTATCGACGGGCAGAATACGTTAGCTCTATTCTTCACTTCTCTACACATGACCTTATTTTTTCGTATTTAAGGTGATATGGTCTCGTTTTTTACTTATTTTGTTAAAATTTTTCATAAACTTTCTTTACCGTCATATGTACATGTATGTCAATTTTCAGAAAGTTTCACCATGCGGAACTCGACATATTTATTGGTAAAAATGACATTTTTTTGCATCCTTCCATAAGAGCGCGTGTTAAATATTGCAATCTTCAACAATAAATATCTCAACTTCTACGTGGTGAAGCTTTCTAAAATTT
>JAPYYW010000308.1:0-80994 GCA_030522545.1 Cremastinae sp. A BG-2022a | reverse complement strand
TTTCGAAGGATTTTAATCGGACAAAATGCATTCGCTCTAGATTATGCTCTTCTACGTGTCCTTTAAGGCATGACATCTAATTAAGACACACCCTGTATACGAAAGTGAAAAAAGCGAATGAAAATGTATAGTCGCGAATTTATCTAGAAATGAGAATCTCCGTTGATAAACGTATAATATCGCGACACCCCGGGGGACCGAGATCTCGTTCGTGGACGTTTATAGTCGGTGACTCGAGATCCGAAAGAAATTTCCAATAATAAAGAGCAGGGGAATCGAAGGATTTAAGTGCGATCATGAATCGTGGAGCGTTCGCCTCCAATAAGTCGCGAGTGGTGTAAGGTCGAGCTCTGCGGGGTCGTTACTCCGAACATTGTACCCCATAATCGATATTACCATTGACGCGTCTCCGTTTTCGTCCGCGGGTGTCCGGGCAGACACGAGATATGCACGTGTGTCCTGAATCAACACAAATAGAGGCTTCGACGATTGTGAATTCGTCTCTATACGCGGAGCGAGAGGAGACGTTAATACCAGGCGGATCCTCTCGCACCGTTATATTCTATCGTTCGCGCGAATGGAGCGGATTTCGCGTGGGCGTCGCGCGAGGCGTCGCTTTAACGTTCAGCATAAATTCCAGGATGACTATACCCACAGGGAGGGTAGGACGGAGGAAAAGAAGGGTGAGAGAGAGAGAGAGAGAAAGAGAAAAGTGCAACGGAGAAACCGCGGTGCTTCTCCAATTTCCTTGCAGTAAAAGTCAAGCCAATAAGAATCGTTCGAGTCGCGCGAGTAGCGCGAGCGTAAAAAGCTCTCTCGCTGTCCCGACTCGAGAGCGATCCTCGCGCCCTCGATCCTCTCGACTCTCCTTCTCCTTATCTCGCCGTGGTTAAAGCCTCTCATTTATTTGCTATTTCTTCTTGAAAGCCTGGTAAACCGGCGAGACGCGTAAGCCGTGTAAGAGGAGGGAAAAAAAAGGCGAGCAATCGCCTCGCGGTCGAGGTGAGAACGAGAAAAAGAGATCCGCGAGAGGGAAAAAAAAAGACGTTCCCTCTGCGCCCCGGCCATTCAAGAATTTATAGACGTGTGCGATCGTGTGCGCGCGTGCAAGTACACGATGCAAATGAATCCTTCCACGGTTCTCTCATAATAAAACGGCTCGTATTTTAAGATCCGTTAATATTAACATAATACCTCGTATACGCCCTATAATTGCGACCTAATGTCCGCGTCCAAGGACCAGCACGTGTGGACGGGACTTAATGGGGCCCGCGCCATAACCAACAGATAAATAAATAATCAGATTTCATTGTGTTGCCCTGGCACATCCGAGCGAAAAACTCCAATACACACTCTCGATTCGATCGTCGTCCTCCTCGTTCGCGGGATATTGCGCGAGCTCTCGACACACGAAAGAAAGAGAGAAAAGAGAACAGTCCGGGCCCTGCGAGAGCTTTGACCAGAAACTCATTTATCTTGCTTCTCTGACACTGTGTTTATTAAAAATAATGACTCGAGTGCCTCCTCGTCCGATGCTTCTTCCTCTCCCTCCGTATTCCGGCCAAGTACGTTCAAATCGAACCCTCTGCAATCCTTCGCTCGTGTTCGTTCATTTTTTTCCTCCATTCTCCTTCTTTTTCTCACTTTCCCATACCTCGCCGTCTCGTGCAATCTTCAATTCTCGTTTATTCGCACAAGACTTCCATTCGCAGTCCTCATTTTCACTATTTTTGGATTTCGGCTACGAGAGAGAGAGAAATTGCAACGAAAAATTCTCTCCGGGATCAAGAATTTTTGCTTCACCGGCTTATCTCGATCCCCCGCAATGCCCTGACCCAAAAACTCGACCAATGACAGATATACGATTGCAGGTGCGATCTCTCACTCTGACGAGGCTTTAATTACGTGCCTACGCTCAGCGTGAGCTCTTTCGTGGTATTCGAAATTTCTCTCGAGCAGCGCGTTCCCCGCCGCTCGCTCGATCCATCTCTCTCTCTCTCTCTCCCTCGTTCTTTGCCGGCTCGCTGGGTCTTGAAATTCTCTCGGTGTTTTCCTTAGCTCGTCCCTTGCCGGTGAGGAAAGGCCAACTCTCTTCATCAACATTCCATAGAAGGTGGAATACACCAGATTGGAAATCTCCACGAATGTCCAGAGAAATATGGGAAACCCATACTTCAGGCTGGAAACTACGAAGAAACGTAAGAGAGTGCGAGACAGAAACAAAGTTGTATGCGACTCCGTTAGATGATCGAAGACAGGAGGAAAAAAAAACACGTGGCTGAATCGCCCAGTCGAATCTTTCTTCTACATTGAACCCCGTTAAGATCCGAAAATGCTGAGGATCACTTGTTGACGGGACCACGTATTCTATCTTCCATCTGATGAAGTGACGAGTACAGAAAATGTATAAAGAAACACGGTGGTAAAAAGAAAAAGTCATTCGTGATAGAAAACAAGCGATAAATCCGTTTAAAAATTCCAAGAGAGGCAAATCGTTCGCTATATCTTGAATTTTTCAATTATAATAACTGATCTTTCAAACAGGTTCATGCAGAGTTATAATTAACATTATAATACTGCCAATTAATTAATTAAATTATTGCCATACCAATGACTTGGTCTTATGGCCACTAAACAAGTCCGGAGCAATTATACTTGATTTAATGAATGTTGCGTTGGAAAAAAATTATCGTTTAAAAAAGGTTTTCCAACGCTTCTCCCTCTCTTTCGTTTTTCTGGTTCCACGACAGGAGACTCCAGGTCTCTCGTCGATGTTCGTCGTTGAGCGTCCCAACGGATTCCTAGAAACGTATCTCTTCGGAGACATCTGTAGTCGCTGCAGCCAGCGACGAGCGTGTCCAGAAACAGAACTCGAGTGTGTCTATGCCGGGCATCTTTTCGGCTGCTCTTGTGGGAACTGACCCACCTTTTCGGGCAATCCTGACGATCATATCTTCTACGATCGCTTACTAAACCTTTTATTATCCAAACCGTTAACGGATCAGGGCGAGCTGACTTTTGGACACCCAAATGAAATTACCAAGAGTCAAATGTATAGCCAAGTCGAAGTAAAATGCTCACTTACCCAATAATTGGACTCTTGGCGTAGATTAGATATGCGGCCTAGATATTGTACTAGATTGCCCATCAGGTTAACTGTTCCAATAAAAAAAAGAAGCTAACCACTATGCTAATTAGAATCGTGGCGTTAGTCTCGTCGGAACACAAAAACTTACATAATTGTCATTGAAACGATATTACGAGCTTTGTTACGAAATATATCAATGTCCAGGAACGAAGTTCTCGTTCCCGTCGTGTTCGTATTCACGGACGAACGGGGAAGAAAAAACTCGCTGTCTGATTAATGAGATGAGCTCAAATTGATGTAAGGATGACGGTTGAGAAGAGAACGATAAAGATTTCATTTAATGAATTCAGTCGTCGGAGTGAGTTATTGAGTGTATCTCGAGCGTCGGTATAGTGTGCGAGGATACTGGAAAAGAGAGAGAAGCAGAGAAGAAAAAAGAGATAAAAAGTTGGGTTGATGATGATCGTGGGATATCCGATGTGGGTTAATTGATTGCCGTTAAGGTGATGCAGATGACTCTCCGTCTCGTTCCATCGGATCTGATCGCAGCTCTCTATGAGCGAGGGGGGAAGAAGTGTCCCTCTCTCCGCGATATTCCCTTATGGGACTATTCCGCGAGAGGGCGTGCGCGTCCGCCTATAAGCGAGAGAACGAGACATTCGGGCCCCGTAAGCGCAAAAGAGAGAAAGAGAAATATAGAGGGAGCGAGAAAGAGAGACGAAAAGATGCTCTGGCTGTTGGTCGCGTCGGTGAGACGGACGGACGGACACGGGCCAACAAATGGTCTTGCCAGTACAAGATTCTTATCTTAGGAGTGGTATATTTATGTGAAGCTCGCGTAGGTAATCTACCTACCGAGAAAACCAGGCTCGGAGACCCACAAACACTTTCTGCGTTTCTCTCTCTTTCTTTGTCTCTCTTTGTGTATGTATGTAGATATATACTTGGAAGAGAGGGAGAAATAGAGAGAGAAGAGGATACACTATCTCTGTTTCTCATTCTGTCTTTTGATGAGAAAAAGAAATATAGAGAGAGAAAAGACTCGTCGTCTCTCTTTCTCCGTCTCTTTTTCTCAAAGAAGAAGACAGAGAGAGAGAGAGAGTTGTACATGAAACATCCAATTCGCCGAGCCCCCAACGCTTGTACGAGCTCTCGCGCGCGCGCCTACGTCCTCTCACACAACGGGAGACGGATACGGAGCTCGTGCGAGCGATCTCGCGCGATCGTATTACCAAGAGAGCGCACCGCGGCCAAAACGCAGAGACCCCGACGCATCATCCTGCCATTCTTTCCCTTCGCTCGTTTCACCGTCCGCGACCTCCGGATTCGCGGAAATTTTGGGCTCAACTTCGCCCCGAGTTCCCAGCTTCTACATCGTTCGCGCTGTTTCGAACGTTAAATAAGCCTGTATATCGCGCTTTTCCATGAAATCTCTAAACAAGAAAGAGTTGCAAAATTATTCAATATTTTCGGAATTTAAAGAGGATTCTGACGATTCTCTTATGAAAATTTCCAACTTTGTCCAATTAAATATCGTTTTTAGACACGAGATTTAAGACAACATTATATCCCGACTTTATAGAAACTGAGACAAGAAGGTTCTTAGATCCTGATCAGGTCAATCTGCGTCTAATCGATGCATGGTCTTAAGTAGATAAAACGATAAGGATATCTATTGTAAATTTACCGAGCTAAAGACACAATAAGGACTTTGTTAGAAGACCTGATTAGAACCTGTGTAGGATCTTGATGGAAAATATATTTTTTATATACAAACTGATTGAATATAATATTATACGTTAATAATTTGCTTATACGTTTGCAAATTATAAAAGTAGAAAAAAAGTTTCAATTTATTCTACGAACAGCACAGTCTTTGTTTCGATTTTCAATAAATAATATTTTTAGACAAAAAAATAGAAAGTATATATAACAAAACATTTTAAATATTTACATCATAAATAATAAAGTAATAAATAATTAATTTTTTTTTCAACGCTCTTGTTGAAACTATATAAAAGGTATATGACGCAAATACATAGGAACGAATAATTTTCATTGTTTATAGAATTTCTACATCCAAATTTCATAATGATGAGAAAAATTCTCTTCAGTTCGTTGACGAACAAAAAAATTAAATAGTTTTTCACGCGAACGTCCATCCCCAAGGAAAAATATCTAAAAACGATAAGTATATCTTTATTCGAAGTTAAAAAAATCAACAATTCTTTAAGGTATAGTTCTTACAGTCAAATCAAAAATTTTTATTTCAATTTATCTCCATACATGTAGTTTTTCAGCTTAAGATTATTAAGAAAAGTTGTTGCAAATTTTTTCAAGTAGAACATACTCAAAATTCGAGGTCATCCAAGGTGACCTGTACTTGCTACGTATGTATGAAAATTAGAAAAATCATAATCTTAGGATTTTTTGAAAAAACTATAGGAAATTTCTTTGGTGAACAAAGAGCTATGCTAAATTTTAAGAAGGTCCACCATCTAGATTTCAAGATATTTAGGATTGAAAATCGCAATATATTTAACACGGGCTCTTATGGGAGAGCACTGAAAATTGGGATTTTTACAATAAATATCTCAATCTCTACGTGGTGAAACCTTTTTAAATTCTTAAAATTTAGCATAGCTCTTTATTGTTCTCCAAAGAAAATTTCCTATAGTTTTTTCAAAAAATCCTAAGATTATGATTTTTATAATTTCCATACATACGTAGCAAGTACAGGTCACCTTGGATGACCTCGAATTTCTACGTATGGTGAAACCTCTTAAAATTTGGTACGCATATGCGTAACATATCAAAGAATGACTGTACCAATATTCAACAAAATCCTAAATAATCGATAAAACTGCGTAGAACTATACCTTAAAGATGAGTCGCGGAATGTCAATGTACGAGAGTCGTCGCGAATGAAAAAAGGCTGAGTAAAACAAATTGGTTGGAGCCCGTAGATGCTAATTGAATGAGTACGCGCGCTCGGGGGTGTGGGATCAGCAGGAAGAGGGCAGAGGGCGCTTCGCGACGGCGCGGAGGACGACGAGGGGAAGGGGCGAGAGGGAGGCAAGATGAATAAAAGCGCATCGAGAAGACGTCTCACTCGAGGTGCGTCTCCTCGGTGGGGATAAGAGAGACGTGCGGAGGAAAAAGATGCTGCGATGAAGCGCGAAGAGAGTCCCGGCGGCTTGGCGCAACGGGAGAAATGAGGAGGAACGGAGAATCGAGGAATCTTCGCCCGTGTGTTCGCTCTTGCGCGAAGCCAGCAACGCGCTCAAGAGAGAGAGAGAGAGAAAGAGAAAAAGAGAGATAGAGGGGGGGGAGGGGGGACAAACGTGTTGCGCAGAGAAATCCTGTAGCGCAAAGTGCTATACACCATCCGGATAGTGTTCGAGCCGGGGAAGCGCGCTCGTTCGAGGAAGAGAGGAGGCGCGAGAGGAAGGGAAAGAAGAAGAAGAAGAAGAAGAAGCACAAGTGGTATAATCGTGATAAGCAGGTGATAGATGCCCTTCGGGGCCCCACTGTCAGGGCCCTCTCTCCGCCACGGACAATGGCTATTTGTTTCTTTACATTCTGCCTCCTCTCTGCTCCCCCGCCTCCCCCTCATCTCCCTTAACCTATCTCCGTCTTTCTCTCTCTTTCTCCATCTCGCTCTCCCTCCACACACATTCTACCTTTCGTCCTGCTTTCTCCCTCCCTCGCTCCCGACGCGACTCTCGCGCGATCTCTCTCTTTTGTCTTTCATTCTCCCATGTGCATTATTTCGTACGTAGACATGCGCATCGGTATGCCTTTTCCTCCGCGGAGGGTGAGCGAGGAAAAAGCGCGAGGTGTATGAAGGAGAATGCAAAAAATGACAAACGCTGCGAGACGGGGGGAGGGAGGGAGAGCGGGTTCCTCGGGTTTACATGCGAAGGGCCCGGAACGTATCTCGTCCCACGGGACATGGTCTAAATCACATCGACAGATAATCACAACTTAATTTACCCCCTGCGGATCGGGGCAAGAAGTCCGTGCACATTCGTAGCCCTGTACACATATTCGAACGTTAGTTCATGCGAATATCGCAAATCCAATTCTGTATATACACTTCCCAAGTCCCTCGCGGAGAAAGTAACATTTTTCGAGACACGATTTAAGGTACTTGACGCACGACATTCAAATCCAAACTTTTTTTTTTGCATGCAGGCTGAAAGTAAAGTTACACAAAATATTATTTAGTTGATAGAATTTTTGACAGTTCGTTTAAACGACCAGAATTAAATATATGTATAACATTGGAGGATGTTTAACCAACCTACGTTTTTATATATTATTAAAGCAGAATATCTTACTAAAAATTTTCGAGACTTTATTTATTGTATTGGAAGGCGTTTTACAAGTACGTACTAGTCAAACCACATACTTTTTCCCATGTTTCTGAATGAGATGTAAATTAGGAATCTTAGGGTCGAATGAGTCTCTTTTACTAAATATAGTAATTTCAAGGCATAAACGGTGAATATAATACAAATAATTCACGTTTTTATTTTTATTTTTCGATGATAATTTGACTTTTGGATTTATTATTTACACATTAGTGTCATTCCTGTTATTACATTAGAATAACTCACTGAAATATTCGGTTATCGTTCATTTATATTTTATATATAATTAAACCTCATTCTCTATTAACGACCATACGGAATATTCTGAATTATTTCAGTTTCAACTTAATAATTATACATATATTTGTGCTGTGAAAGAAATAGCAAGAGTAAATGTAACCATAATGGGACAACTGTACACTTATTATTGTACATAAACTAAACATATATTTTAGGCTTGGATTAACAATATATAGAGATCTAATACTATTTCTGGGAATCATTTATATTGAGCAGAATCAAAAATTCATGTAATAATAATCAATACAGTTATTAGAGTAATAAAATTCATCATACTTCTCTCTCAGAGTATATGCCACAACAATTTATTAATTTCTTTGTCAATGAAGGAACAGTGAATCGAATCATTACGAATCCTTTAGAAAGTTTCAACTAAACTCTTTTTTAATATGCATGTATATCTTTATGAAAAATTTAACAGGCGCCATTCATTTTCGTACCTCCTTAAATTTCTCCTGATGATTATTTTCTACACCGGTATTTGGGGAACGACTTTTTACAAGATCGTGTCTCTCTCTAATTTATTAAATCAACGATAATGAAATGTGTCTTGTTATTAATTTCGTAGCTTCTATTTCAAGGGAAGTAGGGTGTATTATGTATAATATTCGAATTTTAGTTTAAAGATCCTAAATCTTTGTAAAAATGACGGAAATGTCAGCGTGTATAATAATTACGGATTAGCATAGATTTTCGTTTCACGTTTCATCGATATACGTTGTCACGACCGTGAATATTCCTCTCTCTCTCCCTCTCTTTCCCCTTCATTTTTTTCCGAGTCATTTAAAAAAATAACCTGTCCTACCGAAATGCATGTCCCATATACCAAACGATGTATGGTAATATGGCCTTTAATTAAACTGGTTCTACCACACCTTCTGGCTATGAGGCCCGAACTTTTTTCTCCTCTTCTCCTCTTCGTTCCTGCTTGACCGATCTCGCTCTCGCCCACAACTCTCGTACCTTTTTCTCCATGCGTATACATCCGTGAAGAAATCTCTCTATAACGTTTCGAATGACAAGATTACGAATACCGCGATATAACAGATTAGTTTCTCTCATTCTCTCTCTCTCTCTCCCTCGTCTCCGTGTGATTCCGTATTATTTTTCTCGGCGCGCACGAATCGGGAAGACCACGGACCCGGGATATTGGTCGCGTTGTGCGCACACCTATATTTTATCCAATTTGTGAAACACACGTTTAATTCGTATACAACAGATAAGATTTTATAATGATGATTGTTTTTCGTTTTTTTTTCGATTTTTTTTCGATTCGGGATCACTCTCGTCGAATCTTCGCTCGTAGCAGACGTCTCTGCGCACGGGAAGATATTTTTATAGGGATTCTTGTAAAACAAAGGAGATCTCGTCAGACTTAACGAGCAGACGTACGCGTCGATGATTTTTTTAAATCGTAAATTTTATAAATTGTACGTGTCCTGTCAATATATTTTTTTCGCGGTTTTCTCTCTTCCCCGCGATTTTTTGACACTTTCTTTTTTTCATCGTTCTCCGAAGCACCGTATTTTCATAAATATCGCGATTATCGAGAAGCTAATTTAGCGGTTTTCGAGCCAATATGCGAGGATAGAATTATTCAGCATAAAATATAAATATCCAAAGGCGCGCCGAGCGCCGGTGAGCGCGTACGGAGAAAAGTATCACGGGCGAGAGATCGAGCCTCCAGGCTCGATGAAGCGTTAAAAATTTTCTTGCGTTCGTCTCATATCCTTTTGCCCCCTCCGCCCGTGTCGCCGCATCAAAATTCATTTGACGTAGATTTCAAGCCAGCGATACGAAAACTCGCCGGATAATTATGGTTTCGGGGTGAATTTTTTTCCCTCTGTCTCCTTATTGGCCGAGCCCGTACACGCGCTTTCTCAGCGTTGAAAGTGTTGGAGAGGCGCCACGCGAGAATCACAGAAGCGCTCGCTCGATCGAAGAAATGCTCTCGCATACCTTTCTCCCCGTCCCTCATCGCTCCTTTTTTTTTCCTTCGACGTCTCCGACTGGCTAACTACATATTTATACATATGTGAGAATAAACGATGACCAACGACGCATCGTCGATGAAAAAAAAAAGAAAAAAGAAAACGAGAATGAGAGAGAGAGAAAGACGAAGGAGCGCGCGCACGGATGCGCCACGTTCGCGCAACAATAATGTGCTTGCCTTCACGGTTCCACCGTGTATTCGAGAGCGCCTCGCGTCGATGATTAATGATTATCGAGGAGCTCGCTCACCCGCGAGAGACTGACTCGTTAATGACGCCATGACTCGGCTAATACGCTAACTAGCTCTCTTTAGACTCCGGAGCTCCTACCAAAAAGTCCAAGAAGTCTCAATACCCCTCGGAATATAATAATAACGAGAATGGTTATTATAATTTCGAACTCGTATATTGGGACAAACTCGCTATCCTACCAATTATCCTCCAACCGTGCGCCAAATAAATTGTAGGATAAACACTCGCGGGCTACTAATACAGTTATTATGAAATTATCCGTGAAACTCGCTGCTATATGGAGCGTCGAGCACGTTTCCGAGGCAGGAAAAAACATTATATCGATCGGGCGAATGCGCGCGATATCTTTCGAAATTGAGACTGTAACTTTTTATGAAATATGCTTTTATCGGAGCTCCCGATCAATCTCGACTCGGAGACGGGAAAACGTCACGGATTGAATGTTCTCTCGATCGCTTCGACGACGATCGACCGAATCGTCGAATTCGGTGATCGATCTTCTCGGTATATCATCGTGATCGAACGCCACTTGATTTTTTTTCAGGATTTCTCGTTCGAATGGTTTCGGGAAATAAATTGTAAATTAACGAAAATCTCGTTACGGGGAGGTGCGTTTCATTTCAAAATATACAATGTAAATCTGTGTCTGTAATACATTAATTGAAAGTGCGTTTATAACGGTAAAATAAAATGATGTGTCCTTCAGAGCTATTTTCAAGTCGTTGATGATCTAACTTTTCAATTATCTTTTCTCCATACCAAAAAAGAGAAATTAGATTAATGAAATAAAAATATATCTGGTTGATGCTAACATACTCAAAATAATTGAATAATTATCTGTGTGTAATATTCCCGGATTATATATCTTTGCACAAGATCTAAATATTTATTTAAATAAATTTCAATTACATGATTATATTTTTATGTCCACTTGAAATTACATTATTACTTAAAACAACCATATCAAAATGAAGTAAATAAAATACTAAAAAAAACTGATGTGTTTTAGTACTTGTATGTAAAATGAAAAATTTTGATATTTGAATGAAGTCATTTAATTTTCTTGAACCATTCATGCGTTTTCCTTCATCAATTTTTCGGAATATATGTTTTTCGTCGAATTTTTTACCATGCATATAAAGTCAGATGTTTATTTTCGAAAAAATGTAAATATGGTAGTAGATAGGAAACTGTGTGGTCGTCATTTTTGGTAAAATATTCAAAAGATCGCAGGAAAGATATAAATTGAAGAAGTAAATTATGATAAATTTATAAAATCTTCTGTATAATAGATTCTAACAGTTTGATAATGTTTTACCATTTCCTTATTGAGTGACAGACAATTATGTGCACAACACGACATCGTCTGTATCCATTTTCAAAATTACGACGACAGTAACGTGCGTAACTTACCAAATATACTACAGAAACTAATAAATTCAATTACTTTTTTAGTAAATTCAACATTTTAATTATATTTTTATATAAATGTTGGGTGCACATGAACGCATGAATAATTGATTATCAGGATATTTTTTAATATCTGGCAATGACGTTTTCACTAAATTTATATTTATCGTATAGATATTATACATTTAAATGAAATTGTAGTTTTGTCAATTAAAATATTTTAAATAAAGGTTTAAAACTACATGCATCATGTTAAACAAATGTAAATGAAAAATTTAAATAAATATTTTATTTATAATATGTTTAATAAATGAAAATGGTAATAAAATAAACAGGGCAGATTTTAAACACAAATAAAATCGAAGTTTCGTACACATTTTAAATTCATTTTAATATCGTACTATATATTTAACTCTATAAAAAGAGTCTGATATTAAACATAAATAACATGCATCCCCTTTTTATTTTATTTTCTCGTGACAGTTTATTCTACCATTCAGTGTAGCAGGAATGCACCTTTCGATGTCATACTTTTCGTAACGCTTCATTTTCGTTCCCTTATCAGGAATTTATACTCCATCTCAATAAAAAAGAGAAGTGAATCATTGTGCTTCCAAAATCATCAGTTTCTTAAGCTTAAAGAAATAAATGAAAAGTACACACTGGTATATAGATGAGCTGGTAATATAAAAACATGATAAGTACAAAAACGCGAATATCATTCTCTTTTCGAGCCTCACCATCGTAATCGTATTACCGGAGTGCCTCTTTCCGCCCACGTGAAAGTTCTCGACACATTTTTCAATCTTCCCGCACGTACAATAATCGTTCTCTTTTACACGCTAACCAGGAACATTACGGATTACGTCTTTTGGCGAGAGTGTACCCTCGGAGACCGTAGAGCCAATGGAAGCTCACAACCGTGCATAAAAGCACACATTCCCAGTCTGGCTACAGTGGGAAATCGTCTCTCTTTCTCGTTGAGTTTAAGCGTTACACACAGCGCGACCTCGCGAATACCCATAAACGTGTTATCCTTTATTTAAATACACACACGAAGACTTCGGAGCGCCGGGAGTGGAGGAGAGAAGATTATTTCTGCGTTGGAGCGAGGCAGACGAAACGACGAATCGTTATTCCTAGGGCAACGCGCCGCACACTATACACACAGCCAAGAATGTATAGAGGATTCTCGTCGAGGCATCGAGAGCTTATAAGCGCGCGGAGATATTGCCTCCGAGCCAATCTCACTTGTACATCATCTCGCCGAGAGTGCTTCACCCATCGCACACTCGCAACCACCACTTTGCTATATTCTACGTGTGTATTCACAAATCGCACACGCAGCTTCTTTACAACTATATCGAGATTTTCAGCGAGAATCGCGTCATATATACTCACTGTACGACCGAAATTGTATATATAGTTGATGAGATGGTTTCGCAACCAAGTCGACATTGTTATCACAATTTGGTTCAATTTTGAACAGATGTTCGTCGATTTTAAATACACGATCGCTGTATATATCCTTTTTTTTTAAAAGTCATTATGCTGATGAGGGAAATTTTTTCGTTAAATAACTCTAGACTCTTTTTATAATGCTACTAAAAAACGGGACAACTGATCGTTCAAGGTTCAATAAATCATTTTAAAAATTTTTATAGGCATGCATACTTTTGTTCTCAGAATTTTCACATTTTTCACACATTTTATTTTTACAGTTCGGTAGTTTAGAGATTATTTCTAATACTTTTCATCCTGTCTTTGTGCCATATTACTCTATTTATAAATAGCAGAGAAAAATAGCAGACTTTACCATAAAATGTTGTAATTATACTAATTTTTCATTACACCTATGTAACTGAGTCCTACAAAACAAATTAGTGAAATCGCCTGATGGGTTTCATAACAAGAATAAAAATAAATTCATAACAATAATAAAAATAAACGTACATACGTCAAATGTCAAAACGTTTCAACTTTTTTCAACGTTTCGTTTTTTTACTTTTTCTAACATAAGTAAAAAAAAATGAAGATAAAGAACTTTGTGAAATGACTTTTCCGGCCAACGACAAATTTTTTCCGTCATTGCCTCTTTTCGCGGCCGGACGTACGTGCAAGTTCGAAGGCGCGTTTCAAGCAGTGTAACCGCAATGCGCGGTTAACTATATAAAGTTTAGTGCGAGTTTAAACCCGATGATTATGTTGTCAGGCTCAGTGGGTGGAGAGAAAAGTGATCGCTCACCGGGCGCTGAACACACGAGCGTTCGAGAGAGTAAGACAGAGCCAGCAGGTATATGAGAAGATTGAGAGGCGCCCCAAACTCTCTTCTCTCACTTGCGTATATATTAAGTACTTTTGCATACTTATATATACGTATATACGTATATACATACACATATAACCCTTGAATAAATGAATTATGTACACATTTAAAGTAGTTAGACTCCATCGCACACTTTCCCGTCTCGATGCACCAGGAAATTTTCATTCGCAAAATTTACCAGAGCATTATACAAAAACTCTTGGAAATTCACTGTGAAAGAATATACGAATGTATGATTATTTTTAAAAACTTATGTTTGGAGAAAATGTTTTTTGGAAAAAATTATTAAAAAATTAGAAACGAAGAATACGTGCATTTGTGAAAAATATATATTCATTCGAGAATTTCAAATAATCTATAATATTTAGTGAATTGTTTTTGTTTCTTAAATGAGCATTGAGGAAAAATATTTAAGGAAAAATAGGAAAATATGTAACGGAATGAATTCGAGATGGAATAACCTGTAGATCGGTTCATCGTCAGCCTGGAGGTAAGCTCGCCTCGATATTCCACTTTGCTATAGTTTCAGCGAGTTTTATACCTCTCGCGCGGCTCGCAACTCCGTAAGTGAGCCGATTCATCACCATTATCACTGACGGACACGGTTAGCCGGTACAAGGGTGGAGAGATCTCCCCTTCCGGCTACGAACCAACGAAAAATAAATAATTTTAGTGCAGTAATTTCAGATTGATAAAACCTCAAAAGTAATTGTATATACGCAACGTGTTTATTCAAAGCGTGGCGCGCGCGCAAAGCGGCCGTTCGCGACGCGTTCCGCGTTTCCAATCATTTTCCGTCGATAAATCAAAAATAAAATTGAAGGGGGAAAAAAGTGGGAGAGAAAAACATTCGAAGAACCGAAAGAATCGAGACAAGGAGAAATATAGTTGATTTACGATCTATGAAAAAAGAAAAAGAGGAAAAAAAAGTACACACGAGACGTTTTTCGATACTTGAAACAATACCGAGTGAAAGTCAGCTCCGTTATGAATTGTAATTGAAAACTAGCCAGAGATCAAAGTAGCTAAAGCATCCGCGAGGTGTGTGGAGCGTGTGCGTGTGTTGGAAGCGCGGCCACGCGGCGTTATTAAGCAGTCTCAGAGACATCGAGACGGATATGCCGGAAAACAAGAGACTCGAGCACAAAGTTTCTCCGTACCGATGCATATGCACGAGCGGTAACAAGCTCGCGGAACGAGCAGTCGGGTTTGTCCGAGAGTGTGTAACGAGAAATAACTAGCAATAAGAAGGTAATGATCGTCGGATGAGCCGGGGAGGAAAGATGGTGCGCCGGAGGGCAGAGCAAGATGAGAGGATGAAGACAGCGAAGAGCGAGAGAGAGAGAGAGAGAGAGAGAGAGAGAGATGGAAATTTAAGCAGAAAAAAGGGAAGAATGAAAAAAAGAAGTTATTCCGGTGAGAAGGCGTTGCGGGTACAAAAGGATAGTAAAAGAGGCGCAAGAAAGTCGAATCTTGCGGGTCGTAACTTCGGACACTTAACCGCGGCCCGAGCGCTATTTTCGCATCGGGTTAAAACCATCAGCGCTTAAAATCAACAATCCCCCGCGATACAGGAAGCCAAGAGCCACACACGCGCTCTCCGGGAACGCGAGAAAGAAAACGCTGAGTGAAAAGAGAGACGATCGCCCCGCCGCGTCCCGAGACCTTTTTTTAAATCGCGATGCGAAGACGTGGCGAACCGCGCGCACCGGTTATTGCTCGTAAAAGTTGCTCTGAATTTTTAAACAGTTACCGAGATAAATATTTTTCCTGATAAGTGCGCCTGTACGCTCGCAATATATTTTCCTTTTTGCTCGAAAAACTCCAAGACTCGTCACTCCGTATCTAGCCCCGAAATAAATATCTCGTCGAGACTCTCATAAATTCGAGATGAAAATATTTTTGATTCACTTTTTATTTACGTTATTATTATTAATATTGAATTACAAAAAAAAATAGCAAATTGTTTTCGGTAAATCGTGTTTCAATTAATAAAAACCCCGTGATTTTTGCCATGGTTGGACGAACTAAGACTGCAATTATCAACAATTTACATTCGTAACACTGGGAGAAACGCAACCGGCGTATTTTTTTCTTTTTCTTTTCGTTTCATGCTGTATCAATGGCTCGAATCTGTTATTACGAGTCGTGGATTTGCTCGAACGTTGAAAACGCGCGGTTTGGTTCAACGCGCGTGACGAAGAGCCATTATTCTCGCTCGATGAAACAATTAGCCTCGACTTTTATACTCCAGAGCTTGTCTGCACGGTGAGTATACAGTGTGTCGTGTTGAGAATTTTACACGATGCATTCTTCATACGTTCGTTCATCGTCGACGAACACGCTGAGGGAGAAAAATCTTTCCGTTACGTCCGCACGAAAAAAATACGATTTTTTCCGCCGTAAAGATAATCGCTCATTTGTAACGCAGATCGCGCGATGCTTAGCCGAGGAAGTGCGTCGATTATTTTCGTCAAGTTTACCGAGAGACAACGACTCTTATGAAAAGAGAGCAGATTCCCGCGCGATAGGTGAAAAAAGTAACAATTTCGATGAAAAATAATAAAAGAAAAGGCAGCACGAGGCGAATTTTAGCTCGAGCATTTCGATCTTCAAACCTCTGAATTGAGTCGTAAAAGGAGAGACTTGTAATTTTCACGAGAAAACAAAAAACAGCCGAGAGAGGCTGCACGAGAGCGTATAGTTCAAATTATAATAAAATTAGGAGAAAATATAATGGCGGAAGAGGAGCAAGAGAGAGAGAGAAAGAGAGAGACCGAGAATTTCACCGAAAAGCCTGAAACTCGTGTGCACGAATGTTTTCATAAACGTGTAATAAAAAGTTTCAAAGTATTTCGTAAATATTCGAAAATTGTATGTAATCTCTCGATAATTCGCGTGCGCATTTTTCGCCCAGGAGACGATGAGGAGAGGGGGGAGAGAGCGGGAGGGGGGAAAAATGCGAAGCGCGGCATCAGAGAGCGAGAGAGGATTGAAATGTACGTGTGTGTATATAGGAAAGTGCGCGAGTTGCGAACGAAATGTGTAAACATCGAGGCTCGATTGGATTGGCCGCCGTCCGGCTGCACCCGGGAGTTTCGTTCGACGATTATTGGCCCTTTGCGGGGTGGTGGGCGAGACCGCGGCTTCAAAGCGCGCCAGCGTGCACGAGGCTTTGCGCGAGTGCACCTCCGCGTATATATCGTTCCGTTTGACGCCGAGATCGCGCGGAATGTCCGGCGCGAGTGCGAGCGCAAACCGCGAAAGGTTTCCTCGTTCTTCCCTCTCGCTCCCTCTCTCGTCCTTGTTTTTCTTTTCATCTTTTTTTTTGTTCGTCCGCTTGTTCCCGAGATTTCCAAAGAAGGCCACTCGTTCCACCTGCGGCCGCAGTTTCGATAAACCCTCTCGCTCGATCCCTCGCGCTTCGTCCCTCATTGCCCTTTGGCTCCTCGCGCGACTAACGATACTCCCGACCCGCCTGCATTCGCCAACCGGGACCGCGAGAGCTCCCAATTAACCGACAATCTCAAGCAATTTGGCCACCGAGATTTTATCCGATCTCTCGTTGACTCTTGCCCACCGCGCACTCCCTTATTTCTATATCTCTTATATTTCTTTTTTACTCAACCCTGAAACACAAATTACATAATGACTCAATTTGGGCAATAAATGTAAATTTTTATTATTCGTTATAGTAACGAAAAATACGAAGAAAAAAGTTTATTATAAGTATATATTATAGGGGTGTGCGAATATCGTTCGAATGGAATCGAATCGAATAATTCGAAAAATTTCGAATTACATCAGCATGCATCAAAAAATTACATTTTCGAATAATATACTTTTTTATTTAAAACATTAAAAATAAATTACCGATTCAGTATCGCATTTATTTTTGAACAGAAATTTGTATAGCGAATTTTTAAACGTCGTATTTTTGATAATAATTTATTTGCTATAATATTATTCATGTTGTTTCATTCTCATTAAAAAAAACTATACTAATTGTACTGTTTTTGTAATTAAATAAAATGTATATTATTTGTAAATTTTATATTTTAATGCCGAACATAACAAATCCTGAATTCAAAACACTCAAAAATTCACGAATAATTTAATAATTTTTTTTTCGAATTATTCGATTCGAATTTCGAATCGAACGAATAATTGGAAAGTTCGAATTATTCGCACACCCCCAGTATATACATAAAATATTAAAACTATTGCTTTGGCCGAGTTATCAGTTATTGGATGCCATTAACTCATCGAAAAAATAATAAAATCAAATTTTTCATTCAAATTTAATCAACTTACACTCGTTGTGCTTCTATATGTATATTGTATACAATTGTGCTATACAATTATCGTTGCCACAATTTCAACCATTTTATCGATGCAAATTACTACGTATTTTACGAAAATTTCTCAAAATGTCCAATCTCTTTACCACAGTGTACGAAAAAAACATATATAGTAATAAAATCTTTCGTATATAAAATGTGTTCTCCGTGCACGAAATCCGGAGGTATTAAAAATGCATTTCATTGCGAAAATAGCGTATTTCGTGAGAGAGAACACGTGTACGAATAAATATGCATACGAAACTGCAAGCGAGATGCATCCTGTTATTGGCACGTAATGCACAAAGCATCTTGAGAATATATACCCGCGGACCCGCGGTTGTTGGAAGAATATGTTTCTGCATGGCACCTTTTTCAGCTAAAATGAAAAATATCTCTGACTCTTTTTCCTCTGGATGTAAATACACGTGCAAATATATATTCGTAGACATCAGCAGCAGAGTTTATTATTATAGGCAATGCATAGAAAAGTGGTTGTTCGTGTATATCGAGCTCGATAACGCGCGTTCGAGAGAGGACTGTATCCGCGTGTACTCCTGGGTCCCTCTTTGCACGCTTATTACCCTAATGCCAGTACTTAACACTCTTTCTGTTGTTGCCAGCAGTCTCTATAACATATCCATATATGTGTATTCCTCGCCACAATTCTTTTCCACAGCCCCCCGCTCAGCTGCTCGCCTTTTTTTTTCTCCCCCTGCTTCCTCGTCCTTTCTTCAGAAAATTATTATTTTACCGTCTCGATAAGCGAGTCTCCGTGCGATTCGTCGACGGGAAAAAACAATTGGAGACAGGAAAGAGAAAAAAGAGCTGGAATAAGATAAAGGTAAAACAGGTACTTTCGAAATGCACATACGAGCGAAAAACTTGCTCGTTTTTTGTTACTTTTTCTCATATCTTTTTTATTTCAACGAACCAAAGTTTCTCTCAATGAGTGCTCTTTAAAATTTTTCAAGATAAAAATTATACCTTTCCGGTTGGCTCTTCTACCGGGAGACGCTTTTTTCGTTCGCGAGTGTGCACGAATGATGTGCAGTCCGGAGCAGGCTGAGATTCAATCGATCTTCGCATCTCGCAGCAATTAGGAGCTTTGACTCGCCTGCTTTTTTTTTTCTTTGTCGCTGCAGCAAAAGTGCACTGTGCGATAATTCAAAGCTGAAAATTGGCTTCGTTGCGAAAGCGAGACCGAGAGAGAAGGAGAAGGCGAGAGAGAGAGGAGAGTGATTAAATTTTAACGATTGTGGGAACGTACTTTACATGCCTCTATGATTACGTCGCTGATCTTTCCTCCGCGTATCCTGGGGAACCGCGCACGCATTAGAAACGTAGATAAATTTGCGAGTAATGCGCGCCATTCTCACTGTTGATGGTGATACACTGATGTACATTGATACATAGTATACTCTTTTACTTATACGCATTTTGTTAAAATACACACTAGTGTAGTCTGTATCCCAAAAAAGCCCGATAAAAACGAGAAATATTTTTGCAATAACAATTAGTATAACGTCTCGATAATTGAAGTTATGTCTTAAAACATAATAACTTTCATGTTATATGTATATTTTAAATATATACGAATTTGATTCGATATAAATTTAATTATTGTTTTTTCTCATGCTTCAAGAGATGTGTATTTTTCGTAGTGTTCAATTATCGAAAAAAACTCGTTCAATACAAGGGACCAGATTTTGCTATTTAAATATTGGGATATTTACATATTCAAACGTTTCAGGATACTCATTTACTGTAATTTATCATAAATTTATTCTCATGAAACTAAATGTATATTTTTATATCATATATAACCATTATGATTGGCTTCCCAAAAATATAGTACTATAGATCTGATGAATATATAATTTTAAACCAGATCTAAGTTATACTTGATTCTACTATAAATATATATATTTAGTTATAAAATAAGCAATATAATTGTCACTTTATAGTAAAATCTATTAATATGATTTTTCTCAGTGCGTTTAACTATATTAAAATATTTAAAGCCAGTTTTAAAACATAATATTCAATCGGACGAGTTCGTGATGATATTCATAAACATTCATCGAAATACCTTTGCCAATGGCACTGAGTTTTTTGCTGAACCTTTTCATGAACTCTGCATTCAATAATCGTTATTCAATAATATACCGTAATTAAGATTGCGTTTTTTTTGACAGCTCGTGTATATGTAAATTTTTATGTTTACGCAAATGTTGTTGTACACGACAGTTCGTCGTACTCACGCGTTGGAAGGATCGGAAAGGGCGCGGGGTGGCAGTCGCTGCTTTTCTGTATCCCAACGAAGCGATGGCTTGCCCGCTACATAATTATCACTAACCATCAGCTATTTGCAAGGAATGGCTGATAATTGCCACCTTGTGCTCAAACTCAGCCGACCGATAACCTGTCTTCTTCTCCACACGCTTACATCCAGCTGTACACGGATGCACATGTGTATACGGGGAAAAAAACGCGTGCGCGCAATCCGAGAAGTCTCGGGAGAGCTTTCGGATGAAATACGAGAAAGAAAAGAGTCGTTGATCGCTTCCGAGTTCGAGACAAAAATCACTTTGCTCGTTTCAACGATTTGCTCCTGTGTTTTTTTTTCTTTCATATACAACAATGTTTTTCTTTTATTTCGTCCCGTGCGTCTCATCGTTTTTCATCTTTCTTTTCTTTCTTTTGATGCAAATATATATTCTCGGACAAGTTTCAATGGATTTTGAATTCTTGGATTGCCATCACAGCATTGCGGTCAAATGAGACGCAATTGGAGTCAACGGCAATTCTTTTCCCTATAATTGTCAGGTTTTATGTATCCCTGCTGCTCCCAGAGTCGCTCTCTCTCTCTCTCTCTTATCTCTTTTCCGATCAGTTTTTTCTTCTCGGACATATCCATACACTTGCGATATTCCGAGACAATTATCATGCACTGCTCGCAGGAAATCGAAATAGCGGATGTTGCCAGTTGTTTCGTTTCTTGGTTTTTTTTTTGTTCTCCGCTTGTCGTTTTGTTTTGTGGAAATGAATTCGTTACAAATTACTTCCTGCGATAGCGAAGTTATCTTTCGATGAACGCAGCTGGGTTAAGGTTCGTTAAATAGACAGTTTTTACTAAATAAGTGTACCAACATTTTATTGATTTTTGTTTTCTCATTTTTGAAATAAAACAGGGACAACCTCAAGGCTCGTTTCTTTTCGAATGTTCAGATATGGAGGATAAAAATTGTTATACAGCAAAAGGGTTTTGTATCGTGTGTGTGCGTCTAAAGGAACAATGATTGAATGAAGAAAAATAGTGAAGAAAGAAATAAGGTACAATCATAGTTTAATGAATAGTCGCTTGGGCGTAATTATGGTGAGGGCTGGCAAACTGTGTATACAAGTTCTACAATACCTTTCAATGTTGTAACGATAACTAAATAAGAAAGGAAGGCAAAAAATAGGTTCATATTCAGGAGAAACGATTTTTATGAATTTTCAAAAAAAAAGTGTGTGGCAATTCCATTCGAGAAGAAAAAACAACGTAATAATTTGAGTTCGTGTTTAATATACGTATAGCTTATTGTAATTTAGAAAAAAGAAAACATAATCCTTCTTGCATACATTTTTTCCAACAGGAAAGAATGTGAAAAAAGGTCGATGCTTTTTGAAGGATAATTTATCGACTCGAGCCTGCACCAGCCAAACAATTTGTACGGTTAATAATTATTGAAGAAAAAAAAATCAGTGACCTGTGGCTGGGTAATTGAAGTGTGTCAACCTCGCGTCAATTCTTACAAACAAAGCCGAGAGCCGAGAACTCGTGTGCACACGCGCGAGCGAGATTCGCTCGTGTGGGTATGCGCGCGCGTGATTACAATCGAATGAAGTAAATCGAGACGCCCTTTCTCCCTCGCCCGATTCCGTTCCTCAGCAGCTCAATATGTTGGCTAGTGACCCGCGAAATTCCCCGTGTGATTGCTGACTTCGATGAAAAAAAAAATTAAAAAATCCCTTATTATTGCTCTCCTTCAACGCACGTATTTTCACGCGTTAACTTTTATTTCGCCACAGTTCGACTTCTCAAAGGAAATTAGCTGTAAGGTTAAGATCCCAATAGTTGAATATGTCCCAAAGTTGAAAGATATTTTATATATTATTTGAAATTTTTTATTTTTTTTTGTTATTATTTATATATTTATGAATTACTTATCTCATACAAAGATGTAAACTTTTCGTTCAATTGTTGGAAAGAGCTTATATAAGACTATATAAATGATTTTGCTATTCAACTGTCAGGCATTGCAAATTCAAACGTTTCTGCATACAATTATATTTACTATCAATATTATCTTAAATTTGTATTTAAAATGAATTTTGTATTGCTAAAATATTAAACAGTATTTTAAATGAAAATTTGAAGAAGAAATAAAATAAAAGAAACCATTAGATATTTAACGAATGGGACACGTTTACCTCATCAAAGTTTCAAACCATTATTCGATTCGACGAGTTCGTATCAAGTTATAAATTAAACAATCGTCGGAATGTCTCTGCTATTGGCATTGGAATTTTTTGCTGAACTTTGTATTCGATAATCGTTTTTTTAATAATGTACTGTAATGAAGATTGCTTTGTTTTGTCAGCTCATATATATTTTCGAAATTATATGAGATAAACGTTTCGATAGTTGAACACGTCCACAAAGTTGAACGATACTTTCAATATCCTATATTAAAAAAGACATGAAGCCTCTAAGTGATTCATCAGAATAGAGGCCATTAACTTTTGGCTAATCTCTACTCATAAAAAAAAATTCAACGTGTGCTGCTTTGGAAATAATGACCTTGATGTTTGAATCATTCATTTCGTCTTGCAAAAATTTTCAGGAATTATTCATTATTCCTATTTTCGATTCTTGAAAAATTAGTCTGGAGGTCCTTGAACACGATAAATTTTCCCAGCTTACTTTTATTGCACCTTGTATATATAATAATGTGAGAAAAACTTTCCACACAATTTTCTACTATTTACATCAAATATACCTGGACAAATATACCTGAATAGTTTAGGAATCATAAACATTAAGAAAAAGGAAAGAAAGAAAATCGAGCGTAAAGAGGAAAACAATTCTACATTTACGAGAATACCTCGATTATTTGTTTATCCATGGTAATTCGTCGAGGTCAAGGGAAAACCCGAACACGGCCTTGCATGATTCTTCGATTTATCGACTAAATTTGGAATCAGTAAGCCGGTAAAAAGTGTCGGGATAAGACGTGTCGGGTCTCGCCAGTCAGTTCGTTACCGAAAAATATTTCGTTGCAATTCGACAAGTTCAATTGAGTGTCAGTGCCAATGTTACTTTCAATCATACGAAAAATGAATAGTGTTTAATATTTCAAATTTATAATACCGTTTTAAAATACTTTTAAAAAATATCGGTATGAATCCAATCGATGCAAGTACAATTGATGCAAATAATCTCGATCCTGCTATTTTATTTTTATTATTTTATTCTTATTATTATTTCCATTATATTAAACGTATGAAGTCTTTAAAATTCGAATGAACAGTTTTTTTAATTGCGGTTTTGCTTCGAATAATTAAATTTTTCATCATAAATTATTAGCCTGTATTAGATGGTCCGTTTTTTAATTGGATTTTAAAAAATACAAAAAATATTGAATTGTGCATCGTGGTGGTGAATAAAGTGCGAGATCGATAGAACATAGCAGAAAATCAGGCAGATTCGTTTCGTGTCTATGAATCACCCACCATAAAGCTGATTTCGTGAACAGAAAGGTAAGACGTCTAAAATTGAAATTTTTATAAGTCTACGAAACCCAGTGTAACTCGCTAAATTTCTTGAAATTTCTTTTCGATTTTAAGAGTGTATTTGATCGGAAATTTCCTGTAGATAACGAAAATGTTAATTATTCAGGGTGAAATCCAAGAATTCATATTGATTGAGTCAAAAAATGGACTTTTAGATAATTTTTCATTGCGCCCCGTATAAGTAACATTTTTGTTATCTACAGAAAATTTTGCGATCAAATATTCTATTTTAAAAAAGACATGAAGCTCATAATCATTTCATCTGAATAGAACGTAATATGCGAGGTTATATGAAATATGCACCTGGAAGAATTGCAAAATATAATTTCAAACTGGTCGAAAAGGAAAAAAGCGCTGCTATATGCTCGTTACTTTAAACGTTTGGACTATTTTTCCCACACAATTTTCCGATAAATATTTATATCTGAAATTAAGACATATAAAGTCGATTTTGAATCGTTGATTGTAGTACAATAATTTATGGACATCAATTTAAAGAATATTTAAAGTATTTAAAATGTTTAAATACTTTTTAAATAAATAATATAGAGTGCTCCCACTCTAAACCTTCAAATGTTGAAGCATATTGGGACGTTTTTATCTTATACTTGAGAATAAATGCAGAACGGTACTTCGAAATAGATTTATCATGTAGCACGGTGCACGAGCGTCGATGGAAAAATGAAATAATGAGAATGCGAGTATCCTTGAACGAGGTAAACGGGAGAGAATCGTGTGATTGAAATCGCGGGCCGAGATGCGCGAAACGAGAGAAAATATGATGAGAGGAGGGAACGTGGCGAGTTTCGAATAGAAACGTTTTATTTCAGCGCAGGGACTATTATACTTGCATGCGCTGGCAGTTCTCGATCACGCGGGATCCGCCACGATCCTGCGGATCGTAAAGAACGGGGAGAGAGCAAGGAAAAAGAGTCTCAGATATATACCGGGGAGTGTAACCGAGTTAATAACCGCGTATGATATCCAACTGGCGAGCAAGGCTCTCGTACACACACCGTTCGAGTGTTAAACTCACGGGAATCCATTTCGCGTACCGTTGGAATACAAAATGGCGGAAGTTTCGCTCGGAGATATATTCTCGTGCCTTTCTGCCTGTCAACGCTCGCCATGGATATAGAAGTCAGTTTGAGAATTTCTACGATTCGAGATCTCGGTGAGGAGATGCACCCTCGGAAGATTGAGGATTCTCTAATGTGGGCCAGCCACGCAAACCTATCATAACCTGGGCCAACCGGCGAGGGGCCTAATCACATGTTTGCCCAGCTAACCTCGCGTCTCTCGCTCTCTCTCTCTCTCTCTCTTTCTCTCTTTTTCGCCATCTCTCTTCACATTTATACAAACACTCACACAAACACAAGATTCCTCCTTGTTTCTCCTCGCAATTTGCATTTCTACCAGTGTTTCTCCAGCTCTTATTTTTCTCCCCTTTCCGACTCTGCGCGGGATGACCCTTGGCATTTTTGCGTTACTTTTGTCTGTAGTCGTGCACTAAATTGTCGAGAAAAAATTAGACGAAAAATACGCGCGTATATATATGGAGGTGGCAGACACTGAAAATACATTTAGGCGAAGAGAGAGAGAGGATGCGAGCCAGACACCCGAGTGGTCGTTTCTTCGCCATAAACGCTTATCCGATCGTCGATCCTCGGCTACTCAAAATACTCACTCATTTCTTCAAATTTACCCACGTATACGTGTGTAATTGCGGTGTATTAAAATAGTTGGGTGCGTAATGGTCGGTTCATAGAGGAAGAAGACGAAATCCAGAAATCATTACTTATTTCCCACCTGCTAATTCGACACAAGTAATTTGCCGAATTTTTTCGCTTCTCGCTCACTAATCCAGCCGGAAAGATAACGATCGCGATATCTTGTTTCTGCGAAATTCTCGTACCTATGCTTCTTTATATCTTTTATACATCACTTTTCAACATTTTTCCTTTTTTTACACAGTATTAAAATTTCAGAATGTCTTTCAAGTCAATTTAATGTTTTTTTTCTCAACATTTTTTTTAAACAACTATGTCGATGATGTTTTAAACGTGGAAATATTTTTACCTTTGTAGTCATTTATAATTATCTCGAAATTATTTATGTACGCATTTATATGTTTCGATAAATATTTTTTATTTTACGAATAACAAAAAAAAAATTATCCGCGATTTAGACTTGACTTTGAAAGATTATGATCCACAATAAGAAGGTAGCAACGTATAAACCTGAGAGTTAGTTGCGTTTGTGTATACCACAGCTGTCGATAATTTCTGAAAGGTTAAAACCCCGGAAGCAGCAGTGATAAAAATAATTATCAATGTCTTTCGTAAATGACCGGTTATAGCTTACATTTCTTTTGAAATTCTGATTTTACTAAATGTAGAGAACATATTGTACAGTTTTTATTGTTTTCTTGATATAATGGGTGAATTTTCAATTTACTGATACGAAGAAGAAATCATTAAAAAAATATTATCGATATGTATTTTAAATGTAAATTTGATTTTTTATTTTCTTCGAAACTACACTTTATGACATATAATCTTATAATTCCGAAAGTATCAAGTTTCTAAAAAAAATAAATAAATAAAATCCACAAGTTTCTTAATTGAAAACATTGTATAAGGCTACCTGAGGATTTCATGCAAGTATAGCAAATAATAAATAATAATAATAATAAATAATAAAAATCTTCAGAATTTAAAATATCTAATAAACTCTGAAAGCGCGTTTAGTGAATTCTTTTCACGTTCGATATGCAATAATTTTTTATAAATTCCAGAACAATATATAAAAAAACATAACGATTCAGGAAAACATTTCAATTCACCCTTATAGTGGGACATGTTTTTTTTTAGATACACGAATTTTATGAATAGGGAAAGCGGAAGGAAGGAGAAACCAACGAAATTTAAGGTTACACGAGGGACTCTGAATTAGCTTGAAAAGAGCGAGCCCCGTGTTGGAGGGGATGGAGGGAGTAAAATCCGCGGGGGAGATAAGTCTTTTCGGACAACGCGAGGCATGTACGCGTGACTCTCGTTGCAATCCGTAGGTCCTTGAGTCAGGTCGAAGCTTGATTTTATGGAGATTACGTTGGCGCGCGTTAAAGGCACGTACACGATTGCAAATAACGCGCTATATAGTGTAACCGGGCGAAATAATTTTTTTTTTCTCTCCGATTTCCCTCGCGGCTTCTTTGCGCCTTTTTTTTCTCGATTCTCTCTTTATGCAATTCCGAATTCAATCTTCCTTACCTTCTCGACAATATTGTAAACAAAATGGTATCGCTATTTCATTGGTAACCGGACACTTCTCTTCGATCCGGACCCACACGCGTCGCCGGATTCGAGCTGAATCGAGAGAAATCCCGCCGCCCGCGCCCGTCCCTTTTTCACGACTAATCTATTCTTGCCTTCATCCTTTTTCTCACATTCTCCAGCATTTCTCTCTTTCTTCCCTGCTCCCTTCCCGGGACTCGGCTTGCCTCAAATTTGAATTCAAAGAACGAGAAACCCCCCGCACGAACGGATTCTCAACCGCTTATATTCTCTCGCTCCTTTTCCCTCCCGCGCTTTCGCCGAGGATCTTTCGGGCATCAAAATTTTGACGATACTCACTAATCTCTCGTCTGGATTTTCGAGAAAGTCGAAGATTCTTATCGGGCCGGTTGTACCAAGCTCAAAAGACTCGCTTTTTACCTCGAAAATAAATCTGGAAACGATCTCACGCGCGTCCGTCGTATTATCTTGATTATAAGCAGGAAAAATAAGGAACGAATTCTGCGTCACTTCATCAATCAATTATATATCTCTCCCGAGCTCCGTCGCTCTTTTCCTGGAGATTCAACCTCAATAACAATCGAAACTTTCAGGGAAAGGTATAACGAGGCGCGTGCACCTCTCGGGATTCGTAACGAGGCAAAAATAAGTCACATTTCTACAATGATCGGTTCAACATTCCTCGCCGTCACTCGCTTCCCGGTTCAACCCAAGGTATTCCTGCGGCGAAAAAAAGTCGGCGACGAACCCGGGATACTCTGCAAACGAGCCTCGAGACCTTATTTTTGTTCTCTCGTTCGAACGCAGGTTTATGCTCGAGTGAAGCCGCGTCGGTAATTGAATTTATTACGAGTTAATCAAATTTTCTGTAACGTCTGACAAGTTCGCGACGGGGAACAAATTATCGTCGGACGAAGTCGATAAAAGGTGTCCCGAACCGTCGGGTAGAAAAATAAATCGGAAGAGAAGCGTGAGCGTCGCGAGAGCCGCGAGAAACAGCCGAAGACCCGAATAGGTGGTCCATCCAATCGCTTCACCCCTTCTCTCCCCTCCCTCCTCCCTCTCTCTTTCTCTCTCTCTCTCTCTTTTACCTTTGCAAATTTATCTCGCGAACGAGACACTCGCGCCTGTTGTCGCCCCGTTGTTCTCGTGTTATTTAAATTCAACAACCAAGACTCGCGTTCCCGACTCACACAGGCGCACCGAGAATTTGGAAAGCCACTTCTCGCTCTTCACCTTTTACTCTTTTTGCACTTAATTCTCGACGAGAACGCCGAAAGTTGAGACTTATTATCGGAGACACTCGCGAGAAAATTCTCAATCGCTGCCGACTAGTCGCAATAAAAGTCATGGACAACACTATAATTGACATTATTGATGAAAAAAAATAGATTCTTAAAAAAAAGGAACATATGCGTTTAAGAAATTTTGCAATATACGATGATGCAATAAATGATTGCAGTATATCACAAAATAATTATTAATGATTCAAGTAGTTAAGGTCTCCTTATATCGCAACATTGTCAAAACGTCTGTCGGAAAAGTATACGTTTATTGAATTTTAATTAAAAGATATTAAAAGGATTAAAAAGAAGTTACAGTGTAATAAGTTCTTTGTTTTTACGCCTGGCGAGTTGTTTTACCAACAAGTCATTCTGAATTATACAATGTCTGCGTAAATAATTATTTGTCCATTGAAAATCATCAATGAGTTTATGTTAATTGCTGATTTGCATATGACGAATGTTAAATATTCTGTAACCCATTTTCTGTTTGAAAATTGATAATTAAGATTTTTACTGATTCTGCATGAGAATAAAATTAAAATGTCAAATGCACTGAAAACTAATTATAAGTCTTGTAATTCTAGATAATATATATTACTGTATAAACGTATATGAACGCGTCGCATTTTCGTCGTAATTTGTACTATATAGGTATTCGTCGTATCGCGGCTTTTATTTATATTTTTTATAACTTTATAACACTTTATAAAAAAGAAAGTATATTATTATCGAATTATTCATTCTCTCTATATGATATGTTATTTTTGGTGTTCAAAAATAAATTTATCAACTCAAATTTTCTACGACCTTTTAAATTATATAGTTCTCCAAAATGATGGCTGCGTATACAATTATCTATATCTATAATACACTACTGTGTCAAATTTACTTATTAATTTTTTTTTCCAAAAATAAATATCCCAGGTCACACAACGGTGAAAATTTCTAGAAAATAAAAAAAAAAAATTTCGAAATACTACAATCATCTTCTCGCAATGAGTAAATTTTAAATAAACGATCTTATATATTTCTGGACAAGTGCGCGTGGCTATACTTAAAAAGTCGTAAAAACAATAACCTCGATTATTGTTGTTATGATATTCGGAATGCGAGATTACGATTGTGTTTCTACGAAACTCGAAATGATAAAACGATCATCTCCCGAAACGCGTGAGATTTATTTTGAGCGAAAAGGCGTCAAGCGATAAAAATCTCGAGTCATTAAAAATTCTCAACACCATCGATAACGATCTCATTATCATTTCTTTTTACTGCAATACGACGGAGAATCAATTCGACGGGCCCTCGCGTGTGCGTGTACGCGCGTATACGTGAAGGAAAATAATAAGATACACGGAGAAAAAGAGAGAGAGAGAGAGAGTCGAGAATAAAAATAAGGTGTGCGCACGCTCTCGTGTATGAATAAGAGCGACTCGCGCGGAGAGGAGAGAGAAGCGAGAGCCGGAGCGAGCAGAGAGATTGGAACGGTCGATCGGGTTCTCGTCGTGGCACGCCGGAGATCTCGCCGAGATTGAAGCCACGAAACATTTGTCAGGGACTTTAGGGTCCGAGGCCCGCATTGTTTTCCACTCTTCCATATTCCGACTAGAAAGCACAGTTTAACCGATGTTTTACACGCTTCATTCTTAGAACGTATTTTTCTCTCGCTCTCGCCGGGCTCCTCTTATCCCCCCCCCCGTATATACGAAACTATCGAGCCGCTCGTAGGCACGTAAGGCCCTCCGGGTCTCCGAACCGTACGCTCATCCCGTCAGGTACGCGGACGAAACACGAAGCCACGTGCGCCTTCATTATACGCGCGTATATACACATCTCGTTATCCGTGTATTTGTATTATTCTCGTTTCAGATGTTTCAATATTACACGCGCGGAGAAAAAATATCCTGATGCTCCCAGGATAGTAAGCTATGGTTCTCTCTCTCTTTCTCTCCTCCCCCCCTCCCCTCTCCCTCCTGTTTGTCCCTCGGGCTCCTCGCCTAATCTCTCTTTCTCTCGCCAGACACGCACACGGACGCTCTCCTCGCGCGCTCTCTATACTCTCATTTCGCCTGTCAGGCCCAATTTGTTGGGCCCCTTCGTGCGCTCTCTCGCAGCGTTACACTTTATGGCCGTCATTACCTCGATCCTCCGAGTATAGGAATTAAACGATTTGTTCGCGAGGGAGAGAAGCGAAAATCAGACGAGAATTCTCCCCGTTCTGATGATCAGTCAATAAAAGAAAAATATCGATGATTTACTCCTCCGATGCCCTTTTTGTTCTTGAAACCTCCATTTTATTATCAACGCCTCTCGATTCATTGATGCGGCTATAAATTCCCGTTTTTCTTCTTATTTCTTTGCGTTTTTGCGCTCGTCCCCGGCGATTGACGCAAAGTTTCTCGCGAATGCGATGAATCACAAACATGTATTCCGTGTCAAATAATTGTCCTTCTTTTTTTCTCCTCTTTTAACTTTTCTCCGCGGCGTCGCCACTGTAAATATGTTTTATAATTCAAGAACTGTTACCACCGGAGACTGTAATTGGGCACGCAAGGTTAACCGTCATTCACCTCTTGCATCAGCGATATTCTTTTCCAGCCTCGAAACCTTTTATGCGGGCCTCCCGAGATATTATCGAATTTTATTTATCGCCGAAAATTAAAGCAATAAGAAAACTCCGAGTTCGTATAAAAAAAAATTTAAACGCCCCGTAATTTATAAAACTTTAACATGTTTTTATTTCTCAATGTCCGCCATTTTATTCCACCGCGTTATTACGTTGCATGTATTTTTAATGTCCCCCCGAGTGTCTCGCGACATTATTTATTGCAATATTTTTCCCCCTGATTGTCGGAAAAAAATTTACGGGAATCATTAAAATTGAATAAATCAATGTTGATTTTAAATGGCAATTTTAAGTACAACAACGAAGAAGCTTGAGCTTGATTAAATATCACTAACAAAATCATCAACGTCGCATTTTGTTGTGTGTTATCGATAAAAAATGAATGTAAATATGTGTGAAGAAAATTTCGGTGCTTATATACGGATATCGTTGTCTTTCCTCTTCGAGGATTTCTCTCTCTTTCTCTCTCTTGGACGAATGTGTGTCCACGGGTGCATCGGGCGCGCGATAGGTGTTCGAATCCCGGCAAGAGTGTGCGAATTGTGTGCAGAATGAACGCAAACTGGGAGGGTAATTTGCAACACCGACAATTTACATAATTAGCAGTTCCGAAGCTGGGCCTCTTTCTTGATTCTCGCGCAAGAGTATATATCTCTCTCCCTCTCTTCCCCTTATCTTTTCCCCTTTACACTTACGTACTGCGACGACGGGCCAACGTGACTGCACACATCGTCTTGTCTCTCTCTCTCTTGGTCCCTCTCATATTCTTCCTTTTTTGCGCACGACGAATTTCGCACTCTCTTCCGAGAACTCCCGTACGAAAAATCGAGCATATAGCATTATTTATGAAATGCAACAATGAAAATATCAAGATTTTCAATCTACTCTCATTTTTTTAACCATAAATTAACTTGAAAATAAACTCCCAATTTATTGAATTTATTTCATACTAGCTGATCCGATGAACTTCGCATCACCTATATACTCAATCGATTCACATACAAAATCAACAATTTTGTTATTTTTCGATTTTTCAGCTTACACTGAGAGAAATCACGAGAGTGGATTTTATCATAACGTAACAACTATGCTGATTATTTTATAATTAAATATATGTTTATCGTAAAATAAAGTATATTCAGGACAGAATTTAAACAGAATATAATTATAATTCCATAATAATTAGTATAGTTGTCACTTTTTTATAATAAAATTTATCATTATTTTCTCTCAGTGTAATTTTAGAGTACTTCCAACTTTTTTTTCTAAACCACTCCTGAACTATAGCGAACAAAAGAAAAAAAATTATTAAAATCGGTCAAGTCGTTTTTGAGTTTTAGCAAGACTAACACACAGCGATTCATTTTTATATAATATAGATATTTGATTTAGATAGATTAATTTGCGAAAAAAAGACGAATAACCCGATCCGTCGGATTGTCTCTAAATAACGAAAATTGAGGGAAGCGATTTACGAACAAAGAAAAATCGTTTTCTTGAAAAATATTTGTAAATCTTTGACCATGATTGTAATTGATTACCAATTCCTTTTGAAAATATAGGTAAATGTTTGATGTTTATAAAAAAAAAGTTTAATTGATGGAAAAATTAAAACAATAAATAGAATGAATCAAGAATTTGCAAGGAATTAAGGAGGAACTTGCATGACAAGACTTCATAAAAGATAATTTGTTTAAAATTTGCATAAATGTTCTTCGACCTTATCATTTACTTCTAGCGTGTACGTAAAAGAAAATTCAAATTTCTGAAAACGCGTTAGATTCTCAGTAAGTAATGAATTCAATCAAATGAATAAAACTCAATATGATTATTTGAACTTTGAAAAGGGTATGAATCTAATAAACATAGTTTTTGGAAAATACAAAGTTTGAATAATGAAGTGTAAATCGAATGAATTTGATTATCATGAACGATAAAAAAACGATTTATAGTAAAATATAGGAATAAGTATAAGAATTAATATAAACGTCAATTTGAAATGGTCGAGCAGTAATTTTAAAGGATTATGAAATTCAGTAAATTTAATAAACGTTTTGATTTTGCAGTAAAAACGTCATTGCCTTCATTAGTCTATGCAAAACGAGTTGTTTGTGTCCAAAAAAAGAGAGGAAAAGTGGGCGCGCAGCGAAAATAAAAACGAAAACAGTTGTGATTGGATTGAGATTGATATAATTTATTTCGCTATATCGTTTTGAAACACGAACTTATATAATATCTCTTCGGATATTATCTCGGAGGTACAATTTCTATCAAGTGTACGCAGCGCGAGACTTTTTTTTTAAATCACATTTCTCGTATTTACATGCCTTATTTACACGCGCGAAGCGACGAGCGACGCGGATCGATGGAAGATGAACGCCGAGATCGGGGCGAAACTATCTCTCACCTTTCGTTACAATTTCTTCGTCGATCAGCGAATTCTCGCCGAGTATAGACGATCGTATCGCCGTCTCCCGCTTCTCACGGCTCTCACGCTTTTATGTATACATATATTTATATATAAATATTCATATACATGTTTAATATAATAATTTAAATTGTACATCGCGTACAACGATCGTTAAAAGGAATACTGCTCGTCGTAGACACACACAACGACTTAATTCGTAAGTACATCGTAAATATGCTGCTTCTTTGCTTCGTTTTATTACACTGGGCTCGTTTCTCGATTATTTTTTTTCCCCCACATTTCTTTTTCGTTTCTTTTTAAGGTATCAAGTTTGGCACTCGTTGTTCGCTCTTTTCTAGCGCTTTGTCGACGTTCACGCACGCACTCATACCCCAATCACTCGATTATTTTCGTTCATTTTTCACATATATCCTATATAAACGTCATATCGATTCGGACAGTCGATACACACTTATTTACATCCCCCATCCTCTTCCGCCAACGGACAAAAAATCCCGCCGTTCTTTCTCAGTCTCTCTACAGTTTTGGATTATTATTTATATTATCGTTATTATCGTTTATTTTATTAATATTATTATTATTGTTGTTGATGTTGCAGTTAATATTATTTACATTCTTCCATTCTGACTCTCGTATCTCTACTTAATCTCGTTTTCTCCTCTTTATGGCGAATTTATTATGGCAAGATTAAAAACACTCCGCGCGAATTTTGTTTTCTCTGTTTATTATTTTTTTTTTTAACTTTTGCGCACTTGAGTTCGATCGGGGCGACGAAAAAATTCTCTCGTTGATTTTCTCGGCGTTCGATATAACGAATCGGATATATTTTGCTTCCTCGTCGACTGGAAAGTCGGATTGTTTGTGTCGCGGGAAATAAAAGCGATATCTCTGGTTTTCCTTCGACGGACATTTTCGTCAAGCTTGTCGAAGTTCATCCGGAAGACAATTCGTACCAGGAGTCATCTCCCTCGTTGTTTTCGGTCAGAAAGACTGGCGGGCTTCCGGCGGAACTTTGTCCACGGCCGTTTAGCCGATCCTCCGCCCGATATCGCTCTCCGTCGCGAACAATGGCTCCATTACCCACGAACTTCCGACCGCCGAGAGCATTTTTCCGTGTCACGTCCGCGGACATTCCCAGCGACGTTTCTCCGCGCGACGACGAGAAGAAAAAGGAACAAAGAGTCCCTCCCGATTCGTGTGTGGAAAATCCCTCGATCTCTCACTGGCTCGTGACGAGAAACGTCACGAAAACTCGTCTCACTTCGGAGCAGATGAGAAATCTTTTCGAGCTGGCGAATATCCTCGTCGCTCGCTCGCTCGCTCGCACCCCGAAACTCGGAGAATTTTTCACGCGAATGAATTCGCCGATTCGCCTTTATTTCGCGCTCTCCGGAATTCTCGTTTTCGCGAGAGACTCCTCACCGGTTCTGCGTCGAATATGTCTCGTCGATCCCGTACGTGTGAGTTTCGCGTTCTCGCGTCACCGTGTTCGTGTATTTAAATATTCGTGGAGAGGCGCGGAGTTATTTATATCGCGCGAGCGTGAGGAACTTTATCGTTTTGCTTCTTCTTCTTCTTCTTCTTCTTCTTCTTCTTTTTCTTTTTCATTGATGGACGCGACGAAGGATGAATAATAGACGGAGGACATTACGAGGCGCTCGCGCGTTTATTCTAAATGTACGGATCGTAGCTGGTGAATATTTAAGATGAGGTTGTACGCGCCTCAATCGAGGCACGTGACGTCTACCAGCTACGCTTCGGAACCGCTAGAACACTCTTCCGCCTCGGGATCGATGTGCTCCCCGGCATCCTCGTCGTCCTCCTCCTCGTGATGATAATCACCGGTCTCCTGTTGCCATTTGCTAACGTGATGAGTGTTTTTGTTGTTGTTACCGTTACTGTTGCCATTACCGCCCGACTGCTGCTGCGCCTTCGCCTCCTCTTCCTGCTGCATCCTCTTGTGCTTTGTCCGACGATTTTGAAACCAGACTTTCACCTGAAACACATTTTTAAAAGACCATTCGTTCAGTTCGTTCTCTTCCATTGAGAAAAATCGTTCGTTATCTCTTTTCAAGGCATCTCCTATTTATTTATTTATTTTTTTTTCATTTAGCAACTAAGGCTATTTTATCACATTATGAAGAATTATAATTTTTTTCTATTCTGGGGACTGAGAAAAGTTATAGTACTCTAACATCATTTTATTCGATAAAGTGTTGCGTTGTTTTTTACTGTAGCAACAGAGAGCCTTGAAATTTTGAGGATTTTTGCATATGTATGTGAAAAAAAAGATTTTTGATAAATTCCTGTGGGTTTTGTTGTAGTACGTTCACGAACATGAAATGGATGGAGTAAACATTTTACAGATGATTACGGAATCAAAAAAAAACATTAGCTTTTTTCGAACGTTTTCAATATCTCAATAAGATTCATGAATCATTAATTACTTGTTCATGAATATTGAGATATTTAAACCGCTCATAATAAACTATAATTAAATTGTTAATTATCGTCAAGAGATTCCCAATAAAATAATTAATAACATTTTTTTAAATGAATAAAATTAAGCTTATAAAATTAGTTCCTCTTTGAATAAGAAATTTTAAGAATATTCATCTACGATAAAATTGCAAATGTTCAAAGTGAAAATTTCTATCTGTGAAATTAAAGAAAATCGACTATTTGAAATAACAACTTTGGAACTGTTACTTTTCATTATAACACATTTTCCTGAATTATTTTATTCAGAACCAATAGTCTTAGTCATAAAAGACCTATAATGTGTCCAATTGGTCAAAAATGCCCACGAAAGATTAACATCTGCAAAAAGTATTCTCAAAAGTTTATATTAAAAGATAACATGCAAAAATAGAGAATTTTTAACACGATATATATAGGACGAAGTGTGATCCCTTGAAAATTATAATTTATGAAAAAAATTAAGAGAGGAATAAAATTAACGTCATATTGGATTTAACGTAATGATTACAAAAGCTGAAGAAATGTGGGTAATGGGAGGCAAGAGGAATCATGATTATTTCGACACCGGAGCGACTGAGAATTGGCGGAAAACGAGGAATGGTGCTCAGGAGATTTGCACCCCTCTGCAATCGATTTTCCCTGCCCTTCCGCAGTCAGAGACCAATCCCGGTGTTGACAGAAGGGCGAGACGGGAAAAACGATGGGCGGATGTTCCGACTCGATCAGTACAGGCTGCACGTTATCGGGGCCAAATTAAGTGGCAACTAGTCAGACGAATCCCCTTTTTTTCCCTCGACGACCCCTTGCGGCTTGCCCTACAAAAACTCACCCCTCGCCAATCGAGATTCCTGATTCGTTTACAATGGACCGACTCGTTTTCGTATTTGTCCCCCAACCTTTCTGCAATTTCTCGTCAAATATCGCACACATCGAGACTCAACAACCTCATACTCGAAAAAGTCTAAAAAGGGTGCAAATATTTATTTACTACTTTCTTTTTTCCTCATCTCATCTATCCAACGAACAACGAAAATACACCAAATATAATAAAAATAACGAACCAGTTAATTTGCAAGAGTTAATTTCAAAAGCTATAATAATTTAAATAAACTAAAATTATATATAATTAAAAAAGAGTAATTACATTTTAAACCCGTGTTCAAAAGAAATTTGCACTGCTCATAAATATTTTATCTAACAATATGTTTCAAGTTTTTTTTTTATTGGAATAACTTCCGTGCATGCATGATTTATGTGGAGGGTTGCTCGAAAATAGCTTGAAAATGTTGGGGGATCGTCGCAGTGCATTAAAAATATGAATCCGAGTTTAGTGAACCATTTTGAAATTATCGACCCGGAAAATCCCCTTTGTCCTGATCTCTTTCACGGTGAATCGTTCTGAGAGAAAGAGAGCGACTGAGAAAGTCAACCGGATAGAAAAAAGAACGAAGCGTATCCATTTCGAGAAAAATATATGTCTCCGCGTTTGGAACGATGTTTCGGTGAAAACGATGTAAGAGAGAGAGAGAGAGAGAGAGAGGGTGACAGCTCCATGTTTGGCTAACTGCCTTTGTCGATGCTCCTAACGTGGTTTTGACAACCCTCGGATTAGGATCCATCCCTTTCCCCCCTTTTCTTCATCTCCTCTCGCAGTGCGCGACGATTAATTCGAACGCCTGTAAAACGATCCATCTGTGGCTATTATTGTACAAACGAGCATTCGCATCCACGCTCAAACTTTTTTTTTATAATCCAGCACATTTTCTCTCATCCCTCGCTTTGCTCATGAAGAAGGGTTTTCGCGTACAATGGAGTTCGGATATCGATCTCCATATCCCAAAAAATAATATCAC
Source organism: Cremastinae sp. A BG-2022a (assembly GCA_030522545.1). Lineage (NCBI taxonomy): Eukaryota > Metazoa > Arthropoda > Insecta > Hymenoptera > Ichneumonidae > Cremastinae sp. A BG-2022a. The sequence goes on along the minus strand of JAPYYW010000308.1, from coordinate 43,097 downwards.
TTTTTTTTTCTCGCGCCTCCGTTTAGATGCTGATAAAAAATAATATACCGAATCCTCTGAACAACTGCTCGGATTTATCGAGAAATTATGCAAGTTATAAATAAAATATATAAAAAGAGATTCAAGAGTATTAGCAAAAAAATTATGATCAATTGTAAAGATATAGTGAATTTTGATTTTTTTGATTGATTTTATATCGTGGATCTATCGCGCAAAAATGATTTCCAACGTTTCTTGCCATTGTCGATCTTCATCCCCGTCGGCACGATCATCTTCTTCCCCGGCGCTGAAAGCAGTTTTACCAAAGCGATAGAGACACTTATCGGATGATTAAGAGGGCAAATATAGAAGTGCTCCCCCGATGTACATTTTCGTATAAGTGCGCATCGGTTCTTGGTCCCGCAAAACTGTGGAATAAGGCGCGCGTGTGCGCGAAGAGCACTTTTGTGCACCCTCGTGTGCCTCGACCCTTTCCACAATCCCATTATGTATCACCGCGTAACCGGTTGGCAAGCATCGAAAACTGCCCCTGCTCGAGCTATTCTACACGTGTACACATTATCCAATGTATACAACGAATGAACGTTCGGGGAATGAGAATAGAAAGAGACGGGGCGAGAAAGATGGTGAAAGGGGAAGCTTTTCTACCCCCGTCGCAGCCTCGTGTCCCGGGTTCATCGGAGTAACCCCTATTTGATAATAACCGTTCCTCGGATCGAGGGCTGATCGCCATGACAACGATTCCCCGAGTCTGCGAAGCTTCCCATTGGTCGCGGTCTCTTCTTCGCAACCCCTGCGGAGGCTGCACGCACTTGCGCGCCACCCCTCGTCCAGCCAACATCTATATATTATCTCTCTTCTCGCTCGCTCCATTCCCCCTCCATTCTCCAGGCACTCGCGATAACCAGAACTAGCGACCGGAGAGCTCGCGAGAGCTTTTGCCGCATAAAACATATATCGCTCGCCGGTAAAGGAATTCTAGCTCTGATCGTACCCGACGCTCCGTTCACTCCAATTTCTACGCTCAATTGATTTTTTCTTCCACTTGAAAACATTTCAACAACAAAAAAATAGATTGCACTACGATTCTTGGTTCTTTATTTATTTTTTTATAAATGTATGAAAGAAATGATATATTTTTTTATAAAATTTGTGATAATTTGTTGAAAAGAAACCATCTAGAATTTGAATGTTTATATATTTGGGCTGGGGTCTGAAATTGGCTGACAGTACTGTACTGAGAAAAAATGTTGATTGAATCTACTAAAATTTGGTTGATTCAATAAATATTGGTTGAATCAACTGAAATTTTGTTAATTCAACAAAATTTAATTCAACAAGGGCCCCAACGGTTTTCAGTAAAGACAGTCAAAAACTGAACATGGCCTTAATTAAAATCGTTCTAACACAACGTGAAAAAATTTACGAATGACACTAAAGTGGACTAAAATTTCACCAAAAGAGTACTGAGGCATACATGGCCAAAAATAGGCATGACATATACTTCGATCAAAATGTATTTTGTGAAATACACCACTTATTGGACATCATTTGTTTATGTACCGTTCTAATTTCATCAAAAATCAAACTTCGGCCTGGTAATGTTCTGTATGGTCTAATTATAGAAATATATAAAAAGTAGATTAAGTTTTATTAGCAAAAATGTGACCAATTAGTCATCAATGATGATCAAAATGTATTTTGTGAAATACACCACTTATTGGACATCATTTGTTCACGTACCGTTCTAATTTCATCAAAAATCGATTTTGGCCTGGTAATGTTCTGTATGGTCTAATTATAGGAATATATAAAAAATAGATTAAGTTTTATCAGCAAACATGTGACCAATTAGTCATCAATGATGAGCAATTGTTTTTTACAACATATTATAGACATTATATTGATATGGCCATAATATATTGATAAAGCCAGTTACAAAGTTGCATATTGGACATTGACCGCATTTGAAACATATTTTGATTTTAAAAAAACGTATTAAAAAATCTTTATTTCGTTAAGTTTCTTATTTTTTATTGTTTCTACAAAAGTATTTTTTAAAAATAATTTTTCAGAAAATAAAAGATAATTTTGACGTCGTGAATAATTTAAATGTGTATTTGGTCGAAATTACATTAATCGTGTAAAATTAAAAAAAAATTGAAACGGCACGATGTTGGTTGAAACTGCAATACAAGTAAGAATACTAAAAGCAGCGTATACATAGCCAATATTAGTCACCGATAATAGACAAATACGTAAATTTTAATCAGCCTTATTTAGAAACATTATTTCCAGTTTCAATTTCATTAAAAGTATGTCTACCTGTACTGAGAAAAGAGTATATAGATATTTTACTATAAAATGAAATTGCCCTGATTATTATACAACTAAAGATATTTTTTAATCCTGTTTATTGTATTAGATTTTAATATATCACATTAATCCAACCCAATATATATTCAATTAAAAAATCATCAGTATAGTTTTCACTTAGTAAAAAATTTATTTTCGTGATTTCTCCTCGTGTTATATATTTTCTATGAAGCGGTTTGAAAATATATTAACTTTTATCAGCGTCTACTCGTTAATGAGTGATTAGTCACTAATGCTGAGAAAATGTTTGTTTTTCAACGGTCATAGCCAACAATTTTGATAAAGCCGATTACAGCCGATCATTATTGGTCATCAGTCACACGTCGATGTGAATTCCAACGTAGATTAGATATCGCCAGATATACGCGATTGGCTAACCGGTCTACTTTCTAAAGATATACGTAAAATCGTCCGACAATTAGGCCAGTCACAGTCCATCGATGATCCAAAACATATACCCCAACCATCGTCCGAACAGTTAGAGCCTTTTGCAAGCTCTTGGAATTTTTTCGCGGGATTGAATCTCGAATTAAACGGACCGTGTGTGTCGCAGATGGTGGATCGAGGAATATACGGGAAGAATGAAGTAGCGGAAGAATGAAAGCCGATGAAGAGGAATGAAGGAAGTCGCGGAGAGAGGGAGAAAAAAATTTGAGGCGAGGGAGAGAAAAAGAGAGAAAGAGAGAGAGAGAGAAACAGGGAGGGAGTAAGTGGGAAGGGAGGGAGAGAGAGCTCGCATCGTTTGTGCGCAAGGACCGATACGACGTTGGACGGTGAGGTCGGCTCGTCGGATAATTGAAGGCGCTTCTGGTAACGCGCATAAGTGACAGGCAAACACCTTATACGTAAACCCGAGTGTGACAGCTCGTACACGCGCTCTCGTAAGCAGCTTTTCCGTCGCTCGTATATATGCGAGCGAGAGCGCTTTCTACGAGCCTTCGAGCGCGAGAATACACGCTGCTTATATATACGTTTACACGAGAAAAGAAAGGAGAAGAAGAAAAGATGAAGGTGCATCGAAGTGTATAGAAAGAAGTATTGCCGGGAGAGAAAGAGAGAGAGGAGAGAGAGACGGGGAAAAAACTGGCGATTATCTGCAATCCAGATCGATAAAAAAAGGACTGTTGACTCTCGTTAGCGAGCGTATAGTTCGGAGCGCGCGCGCGCGCACACACGTTTTGCGCGAGAGAACACGTATATTTGTCCTGTTGGATAACTCGTCGCCGGGTGATGTACGCAGGAATGTGTACGAAATCAAGAACGCCACGGCCGATATAAAACGTGTCCCCTCGGCTAATTAAATGTAGATATACCGTGGGCGAGTCGCCATATATCGATGGCCTGTGTGTGTATTTTAGGCGAGTTAATTAATAATTCGAGATACGCGAGCACGCGGATATACACGCGTATATTAATAATATATGAAATATCAATACAGTGTGTGACCGGTCGCAGAGAGAAAATCTACATAACGCGAGAATTATATGCGACATGCGAGAGATAGAAGTGAACCGATAAGGCGAACGTCTCATGCTCTCGCGAGACAGCTTTTTATTTTTTTTATTTTTTTTTAGTTTCCTCTTTCCTTCTTCATCTCTCTCTTTCTCCGATAATGTAGCAAGTTCATAATACGGGCATGTACGTATTCGAGAGCATCGATAAACGGAAATCAATTAATCCGGCTCGTTAATTAATATTGTAATTACCGAGGAGAGCGCGAGGGAGACGTACGGAAATTTTGAACGTCCGTGCCCGTCGATGTCTGTGCCCGAGTCTCCTTTTCGCACTCGGTCATTCATTCCCGCGAAGGCTTTACGTCCTCTGTTAAATATAATTACGTTCATCGCGTCGCCACCCGTCGCTCTCGATTGGCTTCGCCCGGACCTTTTTGCTCTCCCCGGCCGCGATATCGGCCACTCGCTAATGGAAATTAATATCGCAGCACGGAGAAAAGGCAAATATTATCTCGTTCCCGTTGCGAAACCATTCGCCGGGATCTTAACGGCTGATTTTCATCTACTGGATTCTGGAAAGAAAGCATTATTTCTAAGTATTTCGGAATCACTTATATCTGACCAAAAAATCTACAAAAAACTCTGTTCTATACAGGTTATTGCAAACTTATTGACCACCTAAATTTCTTTTTCGTAAAATGGTATAAACAAGTTAAATATCTTCCAGACTAAACTTTTCTGATTCACATTGTGATATTAAAATGACTAAATGATTATACATGGACAATTATTTTATTTATTTATTTTATTAATTTTGATTTGCAATATAATAATGATCTGAATTTTTTAACATAATTTTCAGAATATCCAGGTTATAAAAAAAATTTCATTCGAATGTTAAAAGCATCTTCGATCTTGATTATTTTTAGCTGAAATATTTGATATTAGTCATTCTAAGATATCAGATAATTAGTTTTTAATCATTCTATATAGTAATCTGGAACCTATCGGGCCCAATATTAGTAACGAATGATTTTCGAAAACGATAGAACTATAAAGTCTTGAAACGACATAATTGAAATTCATAAAAAATGACACAAAAAATAAACTCTTCTGATTTTCTCACCCTCGTCTCTCGTTAACGCGTATACCTTTGGCTGTAGATTTCGTAGCGTAATCCCCGAGAGATCCGACGATCACGCTCGAAACATTATACGTTTAATCCTCCAATTCGATATAACACTCGCCCCTCGCTCGCTAAATAAACTACGCGATATTATTTTTCGATTTTCCGAACATTGTTAACCCTTGAATGTATCCGTGCGCGATGTCCAATTTTTCATCCGGTGTGTCAAAAAAAAAACTTTTTAGTATTTTCAAAAAAAAAACAACTTTTCATTGTCATTTGAAATTGTTTTCACGGTAAACATATTTTTTTTTCCTGCAGACTTTCTGTACCGTTAGAATTATTTTACTTTGGAATGAAAAGAGGCAAAATGGCGTTTGCACGGATTTAACGATACCATTTGTTTCTGCGAGCTTCTCGGGAGATAGATTCTATTCTCGCGACATCGAGGCTTCTTCGTCCCCTTTGCTCAAGGTGCATACGAGCTCGACTATTTTCCCGCGGGCACACATCTATCGGAGGAGGGAAGTAGTGACAGTGACGGCCGTAGATCGTGACGAGAAAAGCAACGGCTGCGAGTTCTCCACTATATAATACCGGACACACGATACATACAATGTAGTAGACAATAATTTGCTTACGAGATGCGTCTTGAAAGTTCACCTGCGAGCTCGCTATTGAAAAAGTCCCATTACTTTTATGTTAGTTATCTCGGCAACATGTGTTTCCTATATAGGAAATATATATATATAGCTGACTTAATACTAACATATGTATCGTGGCCTATTTTTAAAAACGATTCACTGTTTTGATCTGGGATATTTATAATGTGTTCCCTATGTACAAAATTTAATAATTTTCGTGAAAACTCTGATTTGATTTCTAAGATTCTCTCAAAAAACTACGGAGCCATAAATACCGGTCTTTCTAACATTTGAAAAAATATACAGTCTCAATTTTGACGACGTAGATTTGAAAAAAATATATCTGTTATATGCAAGAGTTTCTAACGCATTTGTGAAAATAAAATATGAAAACATATTTTTATCGCTTGAACTCGAAGATGTATCTGTTGAAAGCTTAAATTATCTTCATAGGTATACTTTTGATTCGTCAATGAAATCGATATTTCATTTTGATTGATAATTATGGAAATTACGAGATAAATTAAGTACATAGACAGGAAGGACGAGTCCTCCTGGATTTGTGAATGAAAATGTATGGAAGATTAAATGCGGTATGGACGAGAACGACTCAATATATATAATATGTTTCGTCTGCGTGGCGATACACAGGAAGGAGACCTGCCGAGTTCGGGCACGGATGACGGGGAAAGAGCGAAGCAGCATGAGCATCGCTGTACTTTATTCTCTCGATGGATAGGACGCAGCTCATTATGCATAGAGAATCGGTACGCGGCCTGCATAATATGCAAACTTCTCCATTACCGTCGTCGCTCGCTACGTAATGGCCCGTTCGAAGCGTGAGCTTGTATACGTTCCTCGAGTTATATTTGATCCAACTATTTATACCCTCGATGAAATATCATCTACGAATACAGAGCGAAATGAAATATATAGTGAATTTCTTGGACGACAAAAATATTGTTCGATTTGACGAAATTCCAACGATCAAAAGTTTATCTGATGAATCAGTCAAAAATAATGATCACCTTATTACTATAATAATAGATCTTACTGTAAAGTGTCAACTATACTATAGTTATTGTAGAAATTAATGTGTCTTTAGATCCACTCCATTGCGAGTGGCCATCAGAAATAGTATATTTCACTATATTATTCAAATCCAGACCTAAATTCTTCTAAGGTATATAGATGAAACATATATCCCAATAGTTGGACAATTTTTGCTATATTATTTTTAATATTAAAATTTTTTTCTTAATAAAATCATATGGATTATTTTTCATATATAATAAAGCTTATTTTTCATAATGTTAATTTATTGGAAGAAACTCGCTCAACTCTAGAGACAGGGTCGATTTTCTGTCCAACTATTTTGGGACATTCTACATATTTAAATGATCAAGTATTTATTTACTAAAAATATTATCTAAAATTAATACACAAAATAAAATTTGAATCATTAAAATATCAGACAATAGTTTAGATGTGAATTTGAAGCAGATTTTTTTGTTTGAATATTTTTGAAATAAAGACAAAGTATGAAAACCCTTAAGCTGTCCAACTATTGGGACGTTTACCTCATGTGGAAATTTCATATGTACATGAAAATGAATGAATGACATTTTAACCACACTTTCCTCATCAGCTATACCTATAATCGTCGAATACTTTTTTTCAATTTTATCAAAGAAATGTGCTGAGCATCGTACTCACGATAAAATTGCATATTTAAAAATTGAATTTATACGAAACCTACATACGAAACTTCTTTTTACACGTGCGGTTATTTCGTCATAGCTCTACAACCTGTTTCAATATTATATTTTCGTCTTATAACACTTATAGCGTCATGACCACCTTAAAGAACACAGTGCGAGTGAACGAGATCAGGAAAAGACGCGTTACAACCTAAATGCGTTTGCGAGCAATCTATGGTGGGGGCTCGTCCCGGTAAACGCAAAACATGGCGGTTCGCGATAAGAAGCGATTAAGCTGCTGATTTACACCGCGGACCTTCCACGAGCGACGTTCCTTTCTCTCTCTCTCTCTCTCTCTCTCTCTCTCTTTCTTTCCTTTTCTCGGATCGTTGTCCCGTCGCGCGCGCGTTTGTATCCTTATTCAACACGGAAACACTCGCCGCGACAAGTTTCCTCGCAAACTTTAAAACGACACGGTACACGCTTCTTTTCTCGCGTACACACGTGCGAACAGAAGAGCGCGAGCTTCTCATGTTTTTAAAACTTCGAACAGAGTGCGAGAAATTTAGCTCGTGAGGTCATTTGTCAGCGAGCAAAACGAATTTTCGCGCCATCTTTTTCCCTTTATCATATTCCAGATACTATTCATTATAAACCTTGTAAAAAAGAAACAAAATTGTTTTCTTCTGGGCAAACTTTTCATTGAAACGATTATCGTATAGTAAAAGACACGTTATGGTACTTTAAATGATCAATTATTAAAATTCGTTAAAATTTTTAATGATATTCTAGACGAGCATCAAAAACGTCAAGCGTTTTCACACTTTACGGGTGTTAAACAATACATCTTTTTTAGCAAATGCATGTTATTTAATTTGACGAAACATTATGATCGTGTATTGAATGCAGCGACGCGATTATTACTTTTTCGTTGGCGAATATATCGCTTAATGGATCCTGTATATTCGCGAGAGACGTATCGGAATATCAATTTGGCTAATTGAAATTTAATTCAAGCTGAAGCAAGAATAATCGATGATAATCGATTTATATTTAGCGGAATGGACGATAAAAGAGGATGAACGTGTGCGTGAGCGCGACGTAGGTACAGAAAGAACGGTAATAAGTGGCAAGAAGGCGCGAGTCTCGATATTTTTCCTCCGTATGAAGAGAGCGGAGCGAGGAACGCGCGGAAATGGAGGCCCGCGATCGCCCATTGTCCGAGCACCTGTTCACCTCTTCTTGTATTACCATTCAGCCATTATCTTTCAATTTGCGTCTTTTGTTCGTTAAATGGCCGATTCCGACGCCTTGATTGCACAACGAAATTACCCTCGCCCGTTACCTCCTTAACTGCTAATTATCCTATCCTTGCTATACATATATATAAAGACCGAGAGAATAAGAGAGAGCGCCGAGCGAGTCATCGAACGAAATATGTCGCCGCCTGAGCAGCGTATGCTGCATACGTTTCGTGAACTCTCAACGCGATCTCAGAAATCGAGATCGATCGATAAAACGTTCAAAATTCCTCACCAACACTTTAGCAACGCCCTTTACTATTTTTCCTCGAATTATTTACAATTCTATCGAGATCGTAGATTCGAGCTGAGAAAAGATAAATCGGCTCGACTTTTCAGCACTGTATGAAAATAATATATTTTAATGGCTGTATCGTAGAAAAAAAAACAACTTCGTATAGTATAATTTATGGAAGATAAATATATTCACCTTTTTCGTAAGAATTTATTCGAATTTCAGATTTTCGATGTTTCTTCCCACATCAATCATTTGCGTGCTATTTTATCGGAAGATCGTTTCATTCGATAAATATGGAGTGTTAAGTTTATATACTCTCAGATCTTAAAATTGCCAGTCAGTTTTTTTTTGCTCTTTTGAGCATTAAACACTCTGTATAGGCACAAATCGTACAAACAATGGTACATTTCCAAAGAATAATGTAATTGAATGACAAATTGGCATTTAAACAGATTTCAACGAAAAATGATCAAATTTATTACAATCGAACGGATAAAAAGTTTGTAATATTCGTATCGGGGTATATAGGTTACCCATTCGCGTGTATAATCGCGTTATCACGAAATCATGACTTATGCAAAAAAATAGTGATCGAATGCTCACAGACTCGTAACTCGGCTTGCAGCCTTGACGCAACGATCCGTAGATCATTCGTAAATTAGAATGCTGATCGATCGTTTGACGAAGTAATCAAATAATAATAAGCTAATAGCTCTCTAATCATCGCTCGGTTATAAATAAATTGCGTAACGTGTAGACGATATTATTATGAAGGATGAGCAGGCTGCGGGCTGTTTCTGATGCAGTGAATAATAAAAAGTCGGAAATTGCCGGCGTCGAGCCAGTCAGTGAGCACCACACGATATAGTATAAAACTAGAAAATATATTATTCCTCAAAAATTGACATTACGGGATATTCTAATAGAAAATTTTGCACGTAATAATTTGTAAATCGATGAAAAATGTGTGTGTTTTTTTTTTCGTCGTCGCTCTCTCTTACCTGCGTCTCGGTGAGAGATAACGCCTGTGCCAATTGCTTCCTCTCCGCGCCGACAACGTAGTGATTCTTCTCGAAGGCGTGTTCCAACTTTAACAACTGACTCGGACTGAACGCCGTTCTTATTCTCTTTGGCTTCCTGAAGGGTTGTAATAAAAAGCCAGGTATATCTGGACCTGAAAAATTACAAAATAGAAGTAAAATTACAACCCGCGAACGTATCATTTCCCCATTTCCTCTGCTTCTTATCGATAAAAATATTTTTTTCCGCGATAAATACACAACCGCGCTCAGACGATGTATACGAGTCTCGAGGGCGCAAAAAAGTTATTACGATTTTCATTAGCTCGAACGAGTTGATATTCTGTTTCGGAAATGGTAATTTGTAAATGTGCGCAAAGAACGAGACGAGGAATGAGGTTGAAGAATCAGTCAAGGTAAAAGTAAAAAACATTTATGTCAGCGAGTTAGAGATATCTCCGCTTCGCTGGCTATTCGAGCAACAAAGTTATAAGCAAAATAAAACGTGCATAATCGTATCATCAGAGCAAATACAGACTTGTTTTAAACCGTCATTATTTGCAACAAAGATCGGTTAAATATAATTTGCGAACCGTTGAAATTCATTTCTCCGAGTTGGGAAAAATATTTGTTGAGCGAGATTGAAAAACATTTTAACACGTTCGAGCTAATTATCTCAAACTTTGCATCGACTGAGAAATTTTTGTAATATTATATAATATCAGTTTTTTAAATCCAAAAAACTGTCTCCCCGGAGTGGAATTATAATTTTTCTACAATTTTGTTAAATACTTTTTAAGTAGTTCAAGATATACGGCTTAAAACTTTGAAACGACTGAGAAAGTTTTCTAATGTTAAAATTAATTTTTAAATACGGAAAAATTATCTTGATAATGATGGACATTACGTTACTAAAATTTTGTTAAACACTTTTTAATGCGTTCAAAGTAACCTCAAACTGCTTTGGGTTGGTCAAGAAAATGGTGTAGAGATAAAATTAATTTTTGTACGCTAGAAAATAGTCACGACAGTGACATTATTTTTCAACGAGCCGATCGAATTTGTTTCTTCGAGTTTGAGAAAAATATTTCCCGAGTGAAAAAGAGTGTTTTCTTTGGCACTCTTTTTACTCGTTTAAGGTCGAACGTACAGATAAGCTCCTGTTTTTATTGCAACGAGGATAAACACACCGGCGTATTGGTTTTTTTTTTATGACACAGAGCGGGCGAACTTGCAAAACTCGGTGGTAAAAAGTTGATGAATATATGTATACGCTTGCGCTCATGGGTTTATGTGTACGTGACATCTAATTGAGTATTCCACTTGGTAAAAAGCGGCCTGTCGATCGTCTCCGATATTGCGGGCAAGCCGCAGTCTTCCCGTGTGCGACTTCGCACCGCCGGAAGTCGTTCGTGATACTCGCTTCTCGTAATAACGAGAAAAAAAAACGGAACACGATAAATCGTCCCGCATGAGCACAAAACTTCTTTCGTGTACTTTGTACAATTCACAGCTTACCTGTGAATCTCACTTTCCGAATATTTGCATATAGCTTATTTTCGTTGAAATTAAGTTCATGGTTTTTTTTAGAATTATACACTTTTATTCTTGTCACAAAATTAGTAGAACGGAAATGAAAAATTGCGCCCTCGTTCGCTATCCATTGAAATTTATTTAAATGAAAATAAAATGGATTTTGATTTTTTTTTCTAATCTTTGGATTATTATAGTGAGTGCTGCGTATACACAAAGAGTTCGTCAAAATATAGAGATTACGCGGTAAGCGGATATTAGCGAAGTTGAAGCGGGTGATGAGAAAATTCAGTGCGCCGCGAGCACCGGATTCCCTGTCCAGCTTCGAAAGGAGACTCGCTTTCCTCAGGACTCGTCGAGAGAGTTTGCGTGTTGCAAATTTCGCATTACGGCGATATATGTTCGAGATAACGAAAAAAAAGGAGAACCGAAGCAAAAAGTCTCGATGCGAGGGGTTTAAGGACACACAACGATTAGCAAAAGCTTTGCAGGCTCTCTTCAATATTGACAAGCAGGCTTCAGTCATGGAAGAGTTTAAAACTTTTCTTTTCTTAACAGTTTTCACACGCCAAAGATTATTTTTTCACAAACACTTTAAACATTTTCTGCAAGGAATTTTTTTACAAACTGTCAAACATGTTGATTGGTAATATGGTAATAAAAACGCGCTGTCGATAATCTGAAAAATTACAAGCTAGTCTCACATCACCGTGTGAGTAATCAAGGAGAAAATTCTGGGAAAGTAATTTGTTTTTATTTTCACATTCAAGTGTATATATTCGAGCAAGATCGATCGTTATAGCGCGTTGTCTTCGTTTTCTCGGGGAGTTAAAGCGCGTCGGAGAGTCAGCGATTGTAGAAAATTCATGAAAGAGAAAGAGAGTAGATGAGACCGGTAATTACGAGAGCGAAGAGGCGCCGGTGCATCCTTTTCCGTAGAACGACGCTTACGGTTGCGTCTGTGTGCATCAGCTGAACTGCCCAGAGGGACGCGGAATTACTCCGAAATAATACTAAACGCCCAGTATCAAATTATCCGTTCTCTCCTCGTCGTTATATACGAACACCGATACACTTGCACATAAATCTATATACAAATATTTATATCTGTAGATACAAAACATTCCAGGTTAGATCGAATTTTTCCCCCTCATTTTATTGTAATCATATAAAGAAAGTTTTTTTTTTTAATAAGATGTTGAAGGACGAAAAGTTATCTCGAGTGAAAAAAACAAAAAAAAATCCTTACCAATGCACAGGATTTACAATATTAATTGAGTTAAATAAAAAAATTAATATTTAAAATTTAATGATTTGTTAATAAGTTCCATGAAATGGAAGACACATTTCAATCAAACTAAATCGAATCGCACAATATACTTTAGCTCAAAAAGTAAACAAATCAATTAACAAAATAAATGAAAAATCACAAATGTAAAAACTTCAATAATTTATATACTGCATACAATATTATACAACATTAAAACGAAATAAATTCCTAATAATAAAGTTATTGAAATCGAAGTTTAAAAAATCAAGTATAAAGTTAGCGGTAAAAAATATAATTAAAAAAAATGAATGTTCAAATTCAAGTCCAAAAAAAGGCATCAGGTATCGAGCCACTCACGAATAAATAAAATGTAAAGAACGATCAATATAATAACCAGAAGAAGTTTCAAGAGATGAAAAATCTATTTCAAATCGCGAAAGTCACAAATGTGTATAGAAGAGTACATAATAATAAGCGAGGAAGAAAAGGAGAGGATAAAATATTGAAAATGTAAATGGATAGGTATTTGAGTTGACGAGAAGTAAATGGCGAGAGGGTTCGTGTAGCATGATTGGCGGACATTTGTGTGCGCGTATCACGCGTTTGCGTATATTACAAGAGCAGCGTGGAGCAAGAGCGGAATGATTTTCTATACGGGAGAACGGCCTGTAAACGCGGAGTGGAATGGCCGGGAGCAGAGAGAGAATCGAGGGAGAGAGAGAGAGAGTGAGATTCGTGGCGTTTATAGCTCAACATCGAGAGGACTCTCGTCCTTAATGCTCTTTTAATTAATCGTTGCACCAAGCACACGACTCTCCGCGATATTTCGAATGTGCAATCCTTCTTCTCTCCTTTTTTCCCCTCCATTATTTTTCTCTTTTTCTCCGGCTCATTTAGTTTTCTCCGTCCTCTCCTCTCGCTCTCCTCGCAACCGTATACTTTGTTCTCCCTGTGAGAAATCCTTTCGCGATAATTAGTGTTATTATGTCCCGACCGGATGGTAATACGCGCTATTTACTACGAGACACGCGGGGATAAGACACACGTACACGCGAATTTTCAGACTTTTCGCCGGAGTGTGTACGAGGTGCGGAATCGTGTGTGCGGGGGTAAAAGGATCGCGTGATCGAGCGCGTGCTCGCTCAACTCTCTTGAATCTCCGTTGGCCGATCACACGCAGAAAGCCTCCGCGATCATTCGTCATTCCGAACGGACCTGAGCAAAAAGAAACGAAGAAAAAACAAGAAAAACGAGAGTACGAGAAAAAACGAAATCGCGCAAGAAATATATATAATGTTAGAAGGGCGGAACCCGGTGGCTCGCGATTTTTGCATGTGACGTCTGACTTTATTCGTCTTTTCTATCTTTTTTTATTCTTTTCCATCGTCAGCTTTTATCAGAGTTTTTCTTTATTCTCAGACATATATTTTTCAATACATTTCTGTGTATTATATTTTTGGATGAATTGAAAAATTCAAAATTCAAAATGAATTGATTTTGTCTTACTAGTGAAAAATATTATTATTAAAAATCTATAAATTTGATTATGTATTCGCAAACGATACGTAAATCTTGTTCAAATTAGTGGATGCTTTTAAAAATTAATCTTGAATGTTCAGTCTTTATGTGCAAATCGTATAAAAAAAACACGAAAAACAATCGAGGGTATATATATCGCACGTATTTATTAAATATCTTATTTACGATCATGGCTCTTGAAAATTATGTTGAAAAACCTCAGATAACTTTGTGAAATGTTTTCAGACCGCGTACATATATGTCTCAAAATTATTAATCTCAAATCGGATAATTACGTTTGAAAATTGAGTCAAAAACACAGCTGTCAATTTTCTCATAATCTATGAAATTCCTAATACATTTTTGTCGAAAACATATAACTGTCATTCGATAGGAATTTCGAGATAATTGTTGTCGAAACTTCATCAATATAATTCTTTTAAAAAAAATCTCCAGCGACACACCGTTATTTAAAAAAAATCCATTTCATTGAAATTATTGATAATTTAAAAGAAAGCAAATAAACAAAAAATTGCCAAATAAATAAGAATTCTTTTCTCATGTTTTTAAGTGAATATTGCTTTAACGTGCCAAGACTTGAATTTCGGAACGAATTCGATTGGATCGAGAAACTAATTCAGGCTGAAAAATATTCCATTTCCCTTTGAGGTAAGATCGATGAGGAGAAAGAGAGAGAAAGTTCGCGAGACGGCGTTAGTGCGATACACGTTTGTACAACTCTGGTCGCTCGTTAAATTGCGAGTCCATGAAGCCTATATATACACACACGCACGTAACGTGTAGAAGCTTCTCAATATCCTTAAGGTACAAAGCTACAGGAGAGAAAGAGGGAGGAGGGGGGAGGGAGAAAAGCGTTTTACGAGGGTGCCTATTTAAAGCATAATCGAATCCGCTAATAACGATTATTAGTGGAGAACTCTCGTAAGGTTTTGCATCACGCACACGTATTCAATCCGTAAAACGTACGTGCGCTCTCTGTACGAAAATCAACGGCTTATAAAAGTTACGCTGCAACGACTTCTTAATCGACCTGAAAATTAATCCATTAATCAAATTAAGTACACTACAATGAAAATTACATCCTGCGCACGATAACAATAATTTTCTCATTCTCATTATTAAATCAAAAGAACATCGACAAAATGACGATGTTATTGTTTTTTAGTGTTTAAAATTATTTACAGATTAAGAAAAAAAAATTTGTCGCAAATAGAGTCCCCGATCTTGTCAACGGCGTCAAATATCACGAGAGTAAAAAAAAAGAGCAGCGAAAACGTAAAAAAATAATCGAGAGAGGGAACGGGGATTCTTGACTTTGAGTGACGAATAAATGAAGTGTCTCTTCCCAGGGGTTTGACTCTCGCAACCGAACAACGAATAATGGACACTCGAGAAGGGCGGGTTCGACTTTTAAGCTCGCGCTCACAATAATTCGTACATAATAGACACGAAGACTCGGTGTCTTCTCTGGGAGTCCGTAAAACTGCTCAACAATGAGAAGTATATTATGAAAAGCGTGAAAAAGTGCGAGCCTCTCGTCGAAGATTAAAATAGAAAAAAAGTAAAAAGTGAAGAGAAAAAGTGGGACAGACACCCTCCTGTCGAGGGAGCTTCGAGGGTAAGAGACGACCCGACAATGACGATTAACTCGCGCTTTTGTCAACCCCCCCGAGCACATTTTCTCTTCACACGAGCCTCTCCTCTTCTCATCTTTTCTCCTCCTCCGCCCTTTTTTCAGCCGGCCAAAGTCACCCAGGTACGAAAAACATTCGATCCTCCAACTTTTCCATCTATTCATCAGTCCAAAGCAGTTTTTCCAGTCGAGTGAAAAAGCCATTATAATTGACTCGCGCTGCGTACCATTTTCTCGATATATATTGCGCGTGAACACGCGTACACTAAAAAAAAGAGTGATCAGTTGAGGCAAATAAATACATTTATGATGCGTATTCGGTTCATTCAAAACCAGCATACTAAAAAGCAATTAATTTTCAACGAACGAATTATATGTTCGAAAAACCTGCATATTCGTTTCAATAAATTTTAATTGCATACACTTTTAATGTTCACGGAACTTCATAAATCTTTTTTTTTAGTTTTATATATTTTCAACTACACATTTATAGTTGTTTTTAATAAATAGAGTATTTTAATAAATTGAATTCAGTTGAATGATACCATGTTTCGATAAATAAAATATTTTGATACTTGAAACGAAAAATTTATTTTTTTTTAGTCAACCATAAACGAAGATTTGATTAATGTAATCAAAATTAGTATAGATTTAATAAAACTTTTTTTTTCTCAGCGATGAGACGAATTTACAGTTTAGTGGAATGAAATAAAAATGGTTCGTTTTTTTTTTCAAATAATTACTCAAATCTGGTGAATTGAAGCCTGATTTCTGATTGCGTCTTATTATATAGAATGAGCGAAGTATTAATTAAATCTTGGACTTTTTTTCTTTTCATCCTGTCCGCGGACATAGCGGGCTCCCCCATTGATATCTCGCGGAGAGTTTTCTATCCGGGCGTGTCATTATTACTCGAATCAACAGACCGGAAATAACTTCTGCGATAAACGATTAAACGATTTTTCCTGAATTCGCACGCGGCTGACATGTTTCATGGCTCATCCACCGCAATTTATTGGCAATAATTTACCGTTTGTAACGCGATACCGTAATCGCAATTTTTTATCTGCCCGTTCTCTTTTTTTTCCCCACCTCCCGTGTATTCTGTCCACGCTCGCGCCATTAAACAAAAGCGAATAGAAAATCAAGCGGTTTCATCATAATTTACACAGATATAACGTATTAACTTATCTCAGGCGAAATCTCCATTTATTGCGAGCTTCGATCATTAACGATACACGTCGACTAATTGCAAGATAAACTCGAACTCTTGTTGCACGAACACGGCCTAGCGCGATATCGAGAAAACTCACAAAACGATGGATATCTACAACTTCGAAACGATCTCACGACAAATCGTTCATAATTACGGAGAAGACGAAAAAAAAATGTTTAAAAAAATCCTCTGTTACGATTCTTCATGAAAATTATTCAAAAATGATAATTCTATACGGCGAATACAATTTTCTTTTAATATCTCTGCTACGCAGACATTAAGATTTTTTTATTTTCATAATTTCTAGCTTCGATTCGAATCAGAGCCGACTTAATTTCGCGGTTTGTTTTATTCCAAGACGAATAGAGGATGCGTGTCCGATCAGACGTGACGATCTCGAGGGAGAAAAATTAGAAGCTGGAGAGGAGGAAAAAAAAAGAAATAGAGGGTATCGAGAGTGGATGAGAGAGGCTAAAATTGCCAGGTAGGTACTCGCGCGTACCCACCGGCGAAACGTTTCACTCCGGGGATACTGGGTCAATGATACGTGTGTATATATAATGCGTTTCTCTATGCTCGCTGCTGACTGTGAAACCGCTCCGCGTCGACTCGATTTATTATACCTACTTGCCCCAAGTATATTTAACGATGAGAGAAAACCCATAGCGGCGCGCGCGCGTAAACGTTCCTTAAACGCACGCACTGACAAGCCAGGCTTGCATTACAACGGGATTTGCTTCGAGTATACCTTTTCCTTCTGAGCGTCCATCCCCTCCCCCTCTCCGCCGCGCTCATAATTTCATATTTATAATTTTAATACGAGCGCGCACGACTCGGAAAGATAACCACGCGGAAATGTACCTCGAATGCACCTCTTCCTACACGTGAAAATAAAAGCAATCGCGCAACACGCAGGCGTGTCAAGTAGCACATATATTTATAATCTTTCATATAACGAATATACCTGTAGCGCAACGTTTTTCAATTCTCACAATACAAATTGCCTATCATGAGAGCAATAGAAGCTTTTTTTCGCTCTCGAAGGATATTTATGGGGAGCATTTTTGTGATAAATCGAGGAGATAATTATCGTGCTTGATTTTTTTTTTTTCATTCTCAGGCGCGACAATGTATACGAGAATTAGAGATTTTGTTTTCAGGACGAAAGGATTGGAGTTGCAATTAAAAACAATGCGGAAAAGTATATTAATTTTTATCACCTTAATAAAATGTTGCCGGAGAAATTATCTCGGGCTCGCTCCGGTATACATTCTTTCTATTTTCCACGTAATTGTTAAGAATTACATTGTCGTAAAATCGCTCGGAATTATTCAATTTTTGTTTTTATTTCTTCTGAATTCTTGGATAACTCAAATTCTGAGAAAAGTTTAATAAATTTAACGACCACTGCGAGCGTAATGCTATTTGTTAGATACTCTCAATAAAAGTCGATTATCGTTGGGAAATCCAGGCGAAAAAAACAGACGTACGAGCCAGCACGAGGAATAAGATTTTCCATCGTTTGTCTCGCAGCCAGCGATGAGAGAGAGAGAAAAACTTTGCAATTCCCTTCGCGGATTTATATAGAAACGTTTAAGCTTTTTTCAGAAGCGCATATGCACGTGTCTATCGGCGTTCGATCGCACGTGCTTTATTTCTCTAGGCTCTAGCAGAGACACTCGAGAAAAGAGAAAAATTTTCGACTATAGATTTTACATTTTATAAATTTTCCACACTTTCCACAAAAATAGTCTAATCCTATAAAAAAAGTATACAAACGGTTAAAAAACGATTTAATCTCAATATTTAAAGGTAGTTCGATTACTGAAGCAAAACCATTTACAATGAATAAAAATTTTAGTTTTTTATGAACAAATGCTTGATCAACCTATTTTCAAAATTTTATCGAAATTTTTTAATCAATCATTCTTAAAGTTGAACTTTTTTGTAGGTTATACATGCAGTTTTATATACATAGACAATTGTCCAGAACTCATTCTATTATCACAAATTTGAAACGAATGTATCCAACTGACGCCATACAAAAACTGAAATCCGATAGATTGAACCAAAAATAAAATGTAAAAAATCAATATTTTTCCACTATATTCTCTAATTTACGATGAATCGTTTACAAAATATACAATCTGGCGAATGTAACCAAAATTGCCTATATATAATAGGAGTAATTATCGAGTCATTGACGAATTAGTATTCAATTTTATTCCGTTAATATTGAATTTTTTAAAAACAATTTCTCACAATTTGATACATTGTAAGTGATTATAAAATCAATAGTATAACTTTTTAATGCAAATAACGTAACATGTAATTATATATAATGTTCGAACAAATCACAGACTCGATTCCAAAGAACTGAATCGACCTAAACGTCAATGCCAAAAGGAATGTTGATTTTGTAAATGGAATATTCGTAAACAGATATTATTGCGTTTATTCTTTGCAAGCAGTAGCAAATTTATGATAATCGTTGCTCCGTTTATGGACGTGGAAGAGAATTATAACTGGCTGGCTAACGTTCCTCGTCAACGAATCGAGGTAAGTGTGACCCAAAGGAGTTTGCTCTCAGTTCGCTACAAATCGTTACAACTCCATATATATATACACGAGTACAAAACTAATGCTGGATATCTCCGACAATCGTGAGTACAAACACTTCGGCACTTCTCGATGTCGCTCTTACGGTCACTCGATGCATTTGCGCCTTGCACTCAAGAACGAAATCCCCCAACGATAAGTAGCAACATACATGGTTCGACGTGTCATTGATGTGTTTTTAATGACCGTACAAAATTCTCGATGAATTTTCAATTCGGTTGTAAAGAGCGTGGATGATTCAGCACTGGTGCCATTCATTCTTTCTGTCGTAGGGAAAAAGTCTTACTAAAGTATCTCACGAATTATTTCTGTGATACAAATTGAAATCTGCTCGACAATAAAATACGATTTTTTATTTACTTCTTTTATTGGCGTGACTCTTTGTATTGTAATTCGTGACGATGAAAAGTCACGAATTAATTAATTATTTCAATAATAAAACGAAATGAGCTTTGAATACAATGGAAAATGACACGTGTAAATTAGACGAGAGAACAAAGAAGAGCTACTTTGTTTTCCTTGAGCATCGGTGTGAAACGAAAAAAAAAGGAAAAGTATAGACGTTCCGCAGAGTGCCGAGTTGAGACGAGAGTCCCGAGTCGCCATGCTTGCGTCACAAATTCGTAATAAAATCACGTAGAATAGTGTAACTGCTCGATCCAAGAATTAAATATTACGAGACGTTTTGAAAACAAGGAAGCGTCGTTCGTTAATGAACTAACACTTGGAAAGAACATCGTTTTTCGATGCGCAAACAAATCTCGATTAAAAATTTGAATTAAATTGAAAATACGCGTGAAACGCACGTTCTCGCTATAGATTTCCATAAATTCCGTATGCTTCGCGAGAATCTTCGATATAAATATTTCGAGGTAACATCGTTTATATAGAAAAAACAGTTGACTATATTTTTTTCAATAGTGTAGGTTATTTCTATAGACACTTTTTGTATCAGAAAAGATTGGCGAGAGTGACGATTTGTGGAAAAAGAGAATGGCGTTTAGATACAAATTTGTGACCGTACATACGTCGATATATATAATTTCGTGTTTACACGGACAAGTCCCCCTGCCAGTGTACACATGCCTTCTGACCCGTTACAAAATCTATACGTTACGCAAAGGCTCTGTTTGAACGGCATATATAGTGTCACCGATGATATATGCCGTACGAGCTTGTATACAAACCGAAACAAAAAATAGCTCATTTTATCTTAAATGATGTCACCGAGCAATGATCTTCCTCAAGTCTTATCGGCGATTCCGCTAACGCCAAGAGAAAAAAAAGTTCATTTTTCGTTTCTGGCATCAATGGAATAATAAAAGCAGTGAAAATAACCAAACCAAAATAATCGGGAGTATATGTATATTTTTCACGCGTTCACTAGCAATTTTCACTGTACGACGATATATTGTTCGTATACTATAAGGTGATTCGAAAGAAATAACGATACACTGTAAAAATTTTGTAGTTTTAACCAAAATGTGTGAGTGGTAAAAGAAAATGTAAAATAATAACACCAGTGTGTTTGGTAAAAGATGTTGAGCGGTGTTACTCGCTGATTTCATGAAAATTAGAAATGAAAATTTTTCAATGGATGACGTTTATTGCACCATCGATGATTTCATCATTTCATCAATTTTTCATGCTTATTTAAGCATCATCTATTGAAAAATTTTCATTTCTCAGAAATGTATCGAGCTTCACCCATACCTGTTCAGCAATAAAACTTTGTTTATTTTTCTGGCAGTCCACTCTATCAAGTGGCAATAAACGTTCGAGAATGAACGCGAAAAATTTAGTATCAGGTACCAGAGTTGAAGCTTGGAATACCAAAACATATCATTTTATGACTCATAATCCTCGAAGACATCTTCGGTCAATCAGGTTGCAGGAAAAGCATAATTATTTCAGAGAACTGATACTTAAATATAAAAATTGTTGAAACATTGCCAGAACACTTTCTATATATTCAACGTCAACGTTACATGTATTATGAAAAAAGTTAGAATACAAAAAATTTTTTTTAAAGAATAAGACTACATAGTAAATTACTCTAAATTCTTTCATTCATAGAGAGAAAAACAAAAAATAATTTACGAACTAGTTAATTTTTTACGAACAAAGTTGCATATAATATGTGCATGAACCTTACAAACAAATCGAAATTTGCATTATTCCAAAATATTCTTTATATCATTGAGTTGCTTAATTTCTCTTTTTTATTCTCACCGAATGGTGTTAGCAAGAATAGTGTTAATTCATTAATTTTACGCACTAAATGGTGTTTGTATTGCGATATAAATTATTTACACTGATCAAACACAGCATATTTAACACCATATAATTCTACACCAAACGGTGGGAACTATATAGATCAAGAATGATGTTAAATTAACACCATTATAATACCACATTTTTTACAGTGTATTGAGTCACGTTCAGTGCATTAGCTGTCACGTTCAATTAAAAAAAAAAGATAAAGTCATTTCACCGCATACCGTTTACGAGATATGAATGCTCAAAGTTGCATTAAAATACACGTACACTGGCATAACCTTCTAAAAATTCACGGGCTGTGATAAGTTTATGGAAATATTTAGTCGTCGTGCCGTACATGCAATCAAGAATTCTCAGTCGAAACTTTGACGAATGAAGTATATGCTTGCAAAAATTGTAAGAATATTACCGTACAATATTTTTCTGCAATTGATTTAATTTTGCTTTTCGGTATTTCTATGTATATGTACCTCTTTTTGAATAGCGATCAAATCGTTAAATATAGCTGATGCTATATATATGTGTCACAGTACATTTCAGACAGTTAACTCTCCACTTTTACTTCGTTCTGCTGTCTTTCTACACTACAGTTTAATTTTTTAACGTTGCTGCTTTCATGTTGATTTTTGTTAATATGATATTATATGCGAATTTATTAATAAAGAGTTTCACTTCAACAATAATAACCAGAAGGTATAAAATTTTTTTTATATAGTATTCATCAACGTAAAATACGGAAATTGTATTGTGTTCATATTTTTCACCTGCACAGTTTTCGAGCAAATTGTGAAAATTGTGAAAATCATCATAAATTATTTGTCCTATATATTTTCAATCACCCATATAGATTCGATGGTCCGTTTTTAATTTGATTTAAACTCATTCAAAAAATATTGAATTTTGTATCGTACTGGTGAATAAAGTGCAACAATGAAGCAGATTCGTTTCATGTTTATGAATCACCCTCAATAAAGCTGATTTTGTCAAAAGAAAGGTAAGACATCCAGTGTGCTCAAAAAAATTCACGAAATAAAAAAAAATTTCAATTTTAAAAGTTCATTCCATTGGAAATTTTCCTTAGACAATGAAAATGCTAATCATTCAGAGCGCAATCCAATCATTTATATTGAATAAGCCAAAAAAATTGACTTTCGGATCAGTTTTTTCAATTTCAATTTTTCAATATGAATTCTTGGATTGCTCCCCGTATAGGTAACATTTTTATTATCTACAGAAAATTTTATGATCAAATATTCTATTTTAAAAAAGATATGAAACTCATAATCAATTAATCGGAATCAATCAATCGGAATAGAGCCTATTATGCGAGGTTATAATAAATATGCGCCTAGAATATCGCAAAATATCAATTCAAACATGTCAAAAAGGCAAAAGCGGCCGCGTTGCTGCTCGTATTCAATAATAAAAAACATTGCTGACAATATTGATGAAATTCTCATCATTTTCAGTATGAGAAGAATTCTATCTACTTTTCTTCATACTTATTGATTATAAATATTTTATGAAAACCATTCATGTAAGATGACTATATATATTGCTTTGCGATCTTTGTTCTTCGAAAAAATAAAAATCAAGATATAAGTATTCTACTTATAGGCCGGGATTGAAAATTGACAATACTGCGTCAGTAATGAATTTCCTATCTTCAAACACAGGACATATATGCAAGTGTAGTGATAAGTAAAGACATTTCAGTCCAAAATATCGAAAATTGCCGAAACGGTCTTAGACGTTCACATATTATCGTTACACAGATTAAAACCTTATATAAAAAAATGTGACTTTTCGAAAGAAACTTACCGCCGGGAAATCGGTGGGGAAAAATTCTTCCGTGCCTCGACAGGAGCCAGGGATAGAGCGGATAACTGTCTCTGGGTGGTTGATGAGGATGGGGCGGTTGATGGGGAGCACCGGGCGCGGCGTGACCGTACGGAGCGTGAGGTGGCCCGTGGGGCGAGCCGCCGTGATGCGCCTGGAGGGCAACGGCAAGATTCGCGGCCTGGAAGTGCTGGGCCGCGGCGATGTTCGCCGCGAGGGCGAATTGTTGGCTGTGATACTCGTTCTGGCCGGGTTGTCCGGGTACCGGGGCGCCGTGGGGCGGCTGAAGCCCGTACAGGGATTTTATCTGTTCGGCAGCGACGGCCGCGGCGGCTGTCGCCGCGCCGTGCGGAGGCGCGAGATAGTTCGGGCTCGGTCGCACGACGCCGGGCGGCGGTTGGGGCAGCGCGGTCGTCCCGACCGGCGACGAGTCGCCGTGGGACGATAACCTGTGGGGCGGGGACGGGCTATTGTTCGGCGTCGAGCCGCCACTGTGACTCCTAGAGGTGCGAAAATCGACGAGGTGGCTCGTCAGCGCTTGCAAATGATGATGATGCAGATGATGTCGACTCGAGCTGTTATTGTTGTTGCTCGAAGTATTATTGTTGTTGTTGTTGTTGTGCTGAGCATGTCCGTTGTGCAGGGAAGGCGTTCTCCTTGAATTCGGATAGGACTCGACCGAGGAACTCCTCGAGAGAGGACGGTCCGAGGATTCGGAGTGCGCACCGGGCGAGCCGCTTACCGCGAGCCTCCTCGCGGTCCGGGACGGCGACGAGGAACCCTCGACGATGTCCATCGGGCTCGCATCGTCCCGCTCGATCTCGACTCGCTCGTGAAGCCGCTCCAGGCGGTCCTCGCGCGCTCGACCCGTACCGGCGCCACCGCCGACGATCGAGTCTATGCTGAAGCCGATCTTCGGCTTCGATGGCACCGGAACTATTGGCGTCGGGGCGAGCGGCATCATCGTACGCCTCGGCGAATATTTATCTTGATCGTTTCTTCACTTTTTTCTCTAACTCTGTCTTACTCTCTCTCTCTTCGCCCGCTGTCTTTTCTTGACGATTCAGCGGCGAACGCCGTCCGACGGCAATTCGACTCAACGCGAACGATCTCTCGCTCCCTCTCTCCTCACTCTTATCATTTAATCCGGACTATCCGATGACTCTCTCTCTCTCTTTCTCTCTCTCGGAAAAGTTCACTCCGAGGCCGTCCGCGCTCGCGCTCGAGCCTCGCACGGAGTCATCTCCGGAGCAATCGCACTCGCGCACTCCTCGACCCCCGTCGTACACACACTCCTCGATCTCCGAAGCCGGTCAGTGTTCGCCGATTATTCGTCGCAACAGATAAATCCTTTCATCGCGCGACGAGAGTCACCTCAACTGTAACACTGAGTATCCTCGAGCCTTCGTTGTCTCATCACCGCGATTCGAGCGAGGAAAAAAGTCACAGCGCGAGATTCGATAAAAAGAAGAAAAAAAACCAAAAAAAAGAGCAAAACTCGTGATCTCACTGAACGTCACAAACGAGGACCGATCGGCATTTCGGGAACACATAAAACACGTGCCGATTTCCGTACCGTGTAACCGCAAGGTAACACTCGTAATTACGCGCGCGCGTACGTTTCCTTTTTCTCCTATTTGTTTTTTTTTTTCAATTCGAACGTCGCGCGTGAATTTTGGCGCGTCGGACAGCGGAAAGGTTCGAACCGCGAGCGCGCCGCGACGTTCCCTCGGACAGATGCTGCTGGCCTGAGCGCTTGCTAGTGTTTGAGAAAATTACTGGCTAAACGAGGGCCCGTGCCACCGGAGTGGGGCAAGCCTCTCGATTCTCCAGTCCTCTCGGCGCAACTTTCCCCCACCGATTCTCCCGCGGATTGCGTGGGTGGTGGGAGGTGGCAGTGGACTGCGAAGGTGGGAGAAAATCGGGAAAGAGGCTCGTGGATCGACCCACTGGGCGGAGTCTTGGCGTCGCGTCGGCCAATCGGCGAGCCCCCTGGCGTCTGCCATTGGTCGAGGCGCGAGCTCGTGAGCCCACCCCGTGGTCCCCTCACCGAAAACGCGACTCCGCCCACCCTCAACGACGGGGTTTGAGCTCCCCCGTTGCGGGCAACCGGGAAACCCATTTAGCTCGTCCATGGGCGGTTTAACTCACGGGTTTTTTCGTCGTGTGCCCCGATGAAAATGAGTCGTTTAATTAATACGTCTGGACTCTGGAGTGTTTCGCGTCGCAGCGGGCCGCGCTGCGAGCGGCCAACTCCGATTCTCCCGCTTCTTTTGCCTCTTCTTCGCGCTCACGTCCGTGCCCTCCGCGTTTGTGCTCGCCGTCGTGTGCGCGTCTCTATCCGTGTGCATCCGGGCTCTCCTCACCCCGGTCAAGGGATGCGAGCTGATCGTGAACTCTCGCACATCGAGACCTTTTTTCATCTTAAGTACCACCTTGTACAGATCTTGTCGCTCTCGTTGCCAAATCTCTTCTTTTACGATAGTCTCACTACTCCAGGACCTTGTCTAATTTACTCTGTTTTTTTTAACAATCTTATAGTCTTCGTAGATTGTCCCGGTTTGTTTCACATCCGGACAGGCACTCCTTTTTTCAATGATCCATATATACGAATTTGGAGTACTCTAGAGTACTTCAGATTTATTGAGATTTATTGAAATTTAAAGTATTTCTATACCGTGACAGTTCTTCGTGTAATACGTAAATTATGTAGAGGTAAAATCATCGGTTGAAATTATTTTCTATATGCAGACCTTTTTTCGATCAAAAACTAGCTGAACTCTCTTTCGATGTGTAAAGATTTTTGCAGAAATTTTAGAAACCTTTACCGTGTAAAAGATAAATAACCACGATACAGAACTATGTATAAATTGATATGCGGGTATCTGGTTCGTTTAATTCTCAAAATTATTGGATACTAAGAGTTATTAGCGATCTATTTCAGTAGATATATGAACTAAAATATTATTTAGATCAGTCAAGTAATTCCAAAAAACATGTAATGTGCATATTTTTAATTAAAATGTTTCATTTTACATGCACTACGAATTTTAATAAATTGAATTTGACTGAACCCAATATTTGGTTAAATAAACATTTGCATACTTTGGAGCAAGTTCAATTATACTTTGTGCCAACCATATGTGCGTTCATCGATTAACTAGATTGAATAAGATGAATTTATTTGGTTCAGATAATAAGTTTGTCTGCACATGAAAAAGCTTCAATAAACTGTATAAAACTATATTAGCTTAAAATTAAAAAAATTTGAAATAATAAGCGCGATAAACTGCACTATTATTGTATTGCATTTTCTTTTTGAAGTTGTATAATTATTGCTGCGGTTAAAGGAAAAGGTTTTCAACATTTTCATTATATTTATTGGATAAATAAATAAATTTATTTTAAATTAGGCCATAACTGATGCAAGTTATTGTGTAGAGAAATAATAAATAATAGTTGAAAAAAATGTTTTATATATTTTCCTTATATATTAATTGAAAAATGATAAATTTATTTCACATTGGGTTATTATTGATACAAGCTTTTGTTTAGAGAAATTAATGGGATAGGTTTAATTATTTGATAAATTATTTGTTAGAAAATGACTGTCATTTTGAAGTTTGCATGAATTAATGATACGTATATTAGTTTGAGATAAAATAAGAGAATAACGAAAAAGAAAATATTCGAAATTTATTTTAGCTTAGAATTTTTCAGAATATATATAGTAAATATTCAAAAAGATGATTTGAGTAAAAAATTTGTAATTCCTTTGATGTTGTCTTTTGTGGAGAAAAGAAAACCTTGCATGCTTATGCTTTTTTCTATTTCTTTATTAAAAATATTTCATCGATTGACATTTCTTTTCTAATCTAAAATTGATTTGCTGGCATTCTTTTTTTGATATTGAACACTATGAAGAAGATTATTTTGAAATTAAATCACTATATCATGGAATCTGGAGAACAAATAACAAGAAATATGAGGTAATAAATCTATTTCGGAGGGTCCAATCCACTAACTTTAAAGAGTGTTGAAATTTTGTCAATTTTTGAAATCGCACAATGAAGCAATGACGCGTATGTGACGGGAGAACAAAGCTAATGATTCCCCGCAAAGGAATAAGTGTCGCGTAACCCTTTTACCTGAGTGAACGATCAATAGACATTTTTGGCAAAATAAGCGTGACTCTCGTAACAAGAAACGAAAGGGTTAAAATGTGTCACGCGAAACTATTTTTCTCATTTTAATCCTCAATATTTCCGCACTCTCGAGTCCCCTTTTCAACCCTTTTTACATCGCTCCAATCCTCACCTACTCGAACACAATTCTTCCATATGCGCACAATTTTCGTCCGTACACCTTAAAAACCTTTAAAGAAAAATTCAAACAATTCTCGTCACCACTACACTCCTAATCAGAAATTGTTCAAAATGTAATTTTTTTTAACATACATACAAAAATAATTTTAAAAAAATATATTTTATAAATGGAATAATGTAAGAATTTCGAGAAATTTGAAATGAAAATTCGGTCTGTCTTTTCGTGATGGTGATTTTCCTTTTTGGAGAGAATTGGGAAGAGAGTTTGAATGGACTTTGGCGATTCGCGGCTGGATTCGAAGAACGATCGGATCTCGCTGTGTAGCACGTGCAAGTCGTTACGAGGTGGTGGGGATTTCAACATGGCGACTGTGTACACACGTTGACTCGAGAGGAACCACCAATGCGCGAGCATTCGGAGCACGCCCGTTACATCCCCCATCGCCAGACTTCCTCGTTCCCATTCTCCTCTATTCCTCTCTTTCATCTCTCGATGCTCCTCGATTTTTTGCCTCCCCGCTCATCTCTCCTTGCCTTTCGCTCTCGAGAGCTTCCTCGCGTGTGCGCGGTCGCACGAGCGCCGAAAGAAGAGAGTTCATCAAATTCTCCCTGTCTTCGCAATTACGAGAAAAAAAAAGCTGCGAACGGCCCGCGGAGTTAACCAAGAAATTCCGTTACGAAAACTCGAAAAATTAGGGCAAGTCGCCGGTTAAAATCGTTAAGATCCATTGAGAAAGAATTTCCATGAAGGGAGAGGAATAAGGGAATTGGAAGAAAAAATTGACAAAAGTTGCGAAAAGGATGAGTGTCAACGATAAAATCGCGATCTTCCATTGTTCCCTTGTATATATCGGTATATAAGAGTGACAATTGCTTCTTGCTTCTCCGCAACTCGAGCAGAGACTCTACCCCTCTCTGGAATTCTCTCGGTTTCCGCTTGAATCGCGAAAATCAGCGAGAGAGAATAAGAGATCCATTGCAAGGAGATATATATTTCTCGAGAGTCTGAGAGACTCGTCGACGCACAATATATATAATCGGTGCACGATAAAGATTGAAAAGTCTCCCTCGAGTAATCGATTCCATTATCCCGTGTTGACGGTTGCTCGCGATCCCGCTAATCGTCGGGCGTTCGTAAAAAATCGCGCTCGAGCAAAAGAATTGGAAGAAATAAAAAGCGTGATACAGATGTCCGGAACAGCCGATCGGAAGCAGGAGGGGAAACGGCAAAAGTGCCTCTATCAAGAAATAATAATGGCCGCTCGTGATACACGAATATCCGTGACGCACATGCATATTAAAAAAAAAAGAAAAAAGGAGAATAAAATTAAGTGTACATAGAGAGAGGAGAGCCGATTCATAATGGCACAATAATTTCTATAGTGTAACAAGAATGATCGACGAGACGTCTCGAAGAGCGTGAGACACACAATGGCACGCACGATGTATATGAGGCGCGATTGCAGTGCTTTTTTTGAGCCATGGAAGGGGAATTTGCGGCCACGAGTCGACAGAGGACGAAGGCAGAGAAAATATGTGGAGAGAGAGAGAGAGAGAGAAGGAAAAAAAAGATACGTGGGGCAGTTGGTAACTGAATGCTAAAAGATTGCATTGCGCAAAATGGCGTGTTTAATCAAGCCATTTATTCGCACAGTGTATACAGTGTGCTCCCTTTGTATATAGTGTGTATTATATGTATATCCCTTTATAAAGATACATATATATATGTATTTTGCATTTACGTCGAGAGAAAACGCTCGCGATCGGTACAAAAACTCGATGCGTGCATTCCCAACAAAATTTTTTTCATTTTTTTTTTCAACGCGAGCCCCACTCGTTTGCGTATTAGATTTTATGCGTATTCGCAGGAGGTACGAGCAATTTTTTTTTCTCTCTTCGGCTCAATTCACCGGAATCACGAGCGCTTACTCTCATTCTCCCATTAATCGTTAGTTTACACATGTCTGTTTCACGAGCAAGGCTATGTGTACGTATCAATTACACGTACAATTATAAAATACGCCGTCGGTGATTGGCGGAGGCGACTTTTGCTCGTGCACACGACGTTAACTCGTTGTACGTTTTACCTTTTCTCTCCCTCTTTTGTTGTTCCCTTATCGAGTCGCCAACATCGAACACCTTTTCCGACGTTTCTTCTCTCCTCGACTTCGCGAACGCGTACCTCACAATTTTCAAGACCATTTACTTTTCAGTTTCATCGAGGTCTCGAGTTCGAAAAAATAAACAGAGTGTGTCTCTAATTTTCCGTGGAATACACCTCGATCTTATCGAGAACCCTTTTCGTTATCCCCGCTGCTCTTGTCTTATACCCTTCGGCGCAATTTTTCAATAAAAAGAGGAGTAATAATAACATGGTTTCATTTCCGCAAATTTCAATCAATTAACTTAATTCGAGGAAATAATTGGAGGTAGAGCAAAATTCGAAAACGACGCTTTTAACCATAATTGATGTTGGTTTTTTTTAATCTTGATAAAGATTACAGATACTTTAGTCTTGTATTTTTCAATTTCATTGAAATTCTGAGTTTTTCAAAATATGTGTCTGTATAATTTTCCCCTATACATATTTACATGCTTGTCGAAAAAATTTCGTCTTAGCCTTGAGCGCATTTAAAAACGATAAATGAAAAGCAGTAACATGCGGATTGATTTCCATTATTTTTATTCAAATATAACAGAATTTGCAGAAATAATTTTGGCGATAAAAAGGAAAATTGAACATCTGCCCTTTAGCTGCATTTTTACTATAATAGTTACTTGAAAAATAGATATAGAGTTAAACATTTTTTCATGAAAGTTATACGGATATTTGAGACAAATAAATTTTATCATATATATTTTTCAAATTTAATTGAACTTTTTTAAGCTTAATTTTTAAGTTTAATCAGAAATGTATTTTTTAATGTATACTGTCTGAAAATCCCGATCTTACATATAAAATTGGATAAAAATGTTAAAAATGTATGTCTTCAGCTATTGACGATTCAAGTTAACAAAAAAGTGTCTCTAATTTTCTAAAAAAAGTTGATCTTATCGACAACTCTTTTCGTTATTCGCTATTTCTGCCTTGCACTTAGGGCACTTTTTCAACGAAAAAACTAAAATAAGTAAAAACGGATTCATTTCCGCAAATTTCATTCAATTAACCTAATTCGAAGAAGTAATTGTGAGGGTAGAGAGCCAAGTTCGAAAACTGCGCTTCGGCTGCATTTTTGCGAATAGGTGTCGAGTTTGAAAATCTTGATGAAGGTTACGAATGCCCGAGCGAGCACGAACATTCAATTATCGTCCACTTTAACGGATGTATAACGGAAAGAAAAGGGATAAGGGGAGGGAGCGGGCGAGTCCCTCGAGTAAAAAGCGTCACGCAGCTGGTGTACAAGCTCCCAGCGAAATTGATCCTAACCCTTAGACCCCGGCACCGAATTAACCTTCGAAAGATGCGCGAGATCTCTGACCTCGCGCGGCGCGACTCTCCTCAATTTTTCCTCGATCAACGAAAAAAAAAGAAGCTCACGTCGAGAAATTTTTCAGGCGATGATAAATATTTGCTCGTGCATCGCGTTGAAACAAAAAGCGATGAAAAATGCAAAAAAAAGGCGTTTCATTCGTTTCAATTGAGAACCGTCGTCGCCGTCCCCCCCGGTATCTTAAAACCTAAATAACCGTCCGGCACCTATGATTTTCTCGGAACGAGATACGATTAAATTGATTCGCGACTCTCTCTCGTTGAGCAGCAGGTTCGGCCCGAGAAACGAGACACTCTAATACACGTATGTATATACATTTATAATATACGTATACATTCATACATGTATAAGCCCATTCAGTCTGAATCGACGAAACTTCATCCCTCAAAATGCTGGAAAATATTTTATCAGATTTTCGACAATTCAATTAAATATATAAATATCCATTCCTGAAATCTGTCATTATTATATTTTTTAATTAAACAAACTTTTTTAATGATACATATAAAATTTGTTGAATTTTTTACACGTATTTGAAAAAAAAATTATAATAAGGTTTGTTCAAGAGTAATAAATTTTTATTTTACAGATTTGATGTATTTTGCTTTCTATACAAAATGTAAATTTTCTGGATTCAAGCATGAAAATGTTCGAAAGACTCTTTATTATGCTCTGTTATGTTTCATGACTATAATAATTATTTAAATTATGTATGAACTTACTTTCAACCGCTCAATTTGTCAATACCAAAAATATCGATCAAAGTTTAAAAATTCCGACCATGCACTAACTATATTACTTATATATTTTAGAACTTAATATATTTTTATGGTAAAACGAAATAAATGCATTTAGGATAGCATCTAAATAAATTTTACTTAGTTCTACTATAATTAATGAGTATCGTTGATACTTTAATGAAATATACAGTAAAATCTACCGCATTCGATGAATCTTGGAATTGCCAGTATATAAGAGAGGAACGAGGCGTAAAACACGAGAGGGAGAATTGAGGAACGATAGGGGCGACCTCTGGCGAGAGCCAGAGGCGGCGCGCTCGTTTGGCCGGCAGAGGGCCTACCGAAACAGAAATTTATGCGCGATAGTATATGTGGAAAAATAAGAGAGCCACGAGGAGAGGAATAAATGGGGGGAGTCGTGGCGATTCGTGGTGAAAAACGTGGAGGGAAAGAACGTGATAACTCGAGCCAAGTAAACGAGTAAGTAAATAAGTGTACAAGTAAATAAATAAGTAAATAAGTGGACAAAGGGGAGGGAAGGGGACTCTCCGGGTGAGTGTGTGTACAGAGGGTACCTGTGTAAACATAATCCGGGGGTATCGTTGTGTAAGCCGGTCGTGGATTTAAATGGGGGTATCGAGGAGGTACCCGCGGGCTTTCGAGAGGTTCCGCACCATCCAGGCATCATTACCTATACTTACGGATGCCTCATTATGGCCCATTACCGTTGCCCGTATCGGCTTTATTATAGCATCTCTCCTCCGCCTCCTTCTTCTCTCCTCCTTGCCCTCTTCACGACGCTGTTCGCGAGCTTGTCCATCGCTTCCCCTCTCGACCGAAATCATACGCGAGGACCGCAATCTTCACGAAACATCCGTGATTTCGAGCCTACGTAACCGCCTCGACTACGAAACGTGTGGGTCGACACTTTTGGACATTGAAAAATACGTATATGTATACACTGGGACTCTCTATATATAGGGCAGTTTATAGGACAATGGTAGTACGCGAAATCCTTTCAGTAGTTGCATTTATGGATTTTCGCGTTGCTTCTATTTTATGTATGAAATGTTTTTTATTCATTTTTAAGGTAGTTCTATAGGTACGGTCAAATCAAAAGTTTTTATTTCAATTTATCTCCTTGTCAAGTGATTTTTGAGCTTAAATTTATTAAGAAAAGTTGTTGGAGATTGTTTTGAAACAATTCAAGGGGATCCAAAGTGACCTGTACTTGCTATATACGTATGAAAATTACGAAAAAAAATCTTACCTTTTTTTAAAAAAACTTAGGGAAGCTTCTTTGAAGTACAATAAAGAGTTCTGCTAAATTTTAAGAAGATTCACCATCTAGAATTGAATATATTTAGGATTGAAAATAACAATACTTAACACGGGCTCTTATATGAAAAAGCACTGAAAATTGGGATATTTAACAATCAATTTCTACGCGTGGTGAAACCTCTTAAAATTTGGTACGCATATGCGTAACATTTCAAAAAATGACTGATGTGCCAATTTTCAACAAAATCCTAGATAACGGATAAAACTATAGAACTACCTTGAGAATTCTCAATTTTATTATTTCTCATATTTACTAAGAATCGGATGAAAATATTTTTTAAATTGGTGATGTAAGTATAATTCGTCGCATTTTTCTTTTTTTTTCATAAAACACTTATATAGAATTAATTTCAACACCCATATTCGAAATATTAGTATAAACTTGCTGACCAATTCTTAAAGGGATATTTTTATAGTATTTCAAATTTGCGTTACGTGTTATTTACAAAGTTTGGTTAATTAAGATAATTGTCTTATCAACACTTGGAAAATATATATGTTCTTAAAAATGTCTGTATGCTATATGTGATCAAGTCATAACTTGTTTAATCAAGTCTGTCATCCAAAACCTATATATCGACGTAAAATACTTTTAAAAAAAGATATAAAAAATAATCAATCTATAGTTTTGTGGATATGGCTATAATTAAAATATTAATTTTTTATTAAACAGCACGAAAAATGTACTACTCCTATATCTGAAAAACAAGCCTAATCTTGGAAACCAACTTTTTTAATTTTCTTTTATTAAACTTTCTATATATGATCTGAGAAAATAATAGAACTACCTCAAATACGATGTTACACATTTTTAGGCATTTGTAGATAAAAGATTATTGTACTTTATTTGTTAAAAAAAATGAAACGTGTTTTTGGGGAAAAATAAATAATTTTCTATAAATACAAGGTATGATGACTAATGACGCGTTTCGGGCGATTTGCGGCGGAGTAAATTTTTTCAGCCCGCCCGAACATGCTGCCGGATCGTTATGCGCATACACAAGCGCCTGCGGGGCACCAAATCATCGGCCATTTAGCCAAATTAATCTGACATGTTCACACTTTGTGTCGCTCATTTTCTCCCACCCTCACCCCCGTCGTGAAGAATCATTATTGTTAATTTTTATACAGCGAGACTATCAAAAATATACCCAAATTAAAGATACACGACTCTATGTACAATCCCTTGGTCTCAAAACAGCAACAAAAGAAAATATATATATGTATCTTCTCCTATTTTTAATAATAATTTTTAGTATGTTTCATTTATAATTTAAAGCTTCAAGAAATATTTGACAATAAACGAAGAGACTTATTTCGTGGTTTTTAAATATTCTCCTCAATTTTTAAAAGACTCAGACACGCTTCCAATATTATTATCTATTTGTTAATATCTCTTATCAATGGTAGTTAATTATCAATAATAATAATTATTATTTTTGCCATTTTATACAGAATGTCAATTAAAAAATATTTAATTTAAACAATTTTCACAACCAATATCACGCGATTTAACAAAAATATTTGTCATTCAATTATTGTATAAAAATAAAAATGATTAGTTGATTTTTTCGCATAGAATATTCAAACGTTTCAGTGACGAAAAAATAGGGGGAAAGACATTCGTGGATAAACTGAGCGGGCTTCGTGGCGTGCACTGATGATGAGTGAGCATGTGTAATGGAGTGCTAACTACTGGCTGCGAAATCAACACGGGACGAAATACCAGATTGTTGAAATAACGATCCGCGTGGACGTATGCGTGGACGCACACGTTCAAAAAGAGAAAAAAGGGACGAACGAAGTACGCGACGTATTTTGCAAGCTGGACGATGAGAGAGAAAGAAGCAATCTCGAAAAAAAGGAGAGAAAAATAAATGTGCATGCATGTGTATTTGTGTTAAAAAATGTGTAAGAAAAGGGAAGAAGAACGAGAGAATACACCTATATATATGTATATATGGATTGGAAGAAGCGAAGAATCGAGGCACGAAGCCTGCTTCCACCGGAGCTTCGTTTCTCAAACAAGGGGGCGTTACCGATGCAGACCAGTGGCAGTCAACCGGGATATATAAGATTCTTTTTGCATTTACGTATCAGTATGTGTATGTCCGAATACACGCGAAGAAGCGTAGAGGATGAGAGAGGCCCTCGAGAAATCAAAGAGAGGTAAAAGTGACGATGAAAAAAAAACCTCTTTTTTGACAAGAGGATTCCGATCAACGTCAAATCTCGCTTATTAATCCGACTAACTATTTGGATAGGAAGAATTTCATTAATGAAGCGCCTACAGACTTCGATTCTTTGACGACAAAGTTAAATATATATTCTCATAACTGTTTTCCACGAGCTCATTGATTTAAATAAATATATAAATAAATAGTTACTCATTATCCAACAAATTTAAATAAATATATAAATAAATAGTTACTCATTACTCAACAAATTATGGCTTAAACTTTGAAAGGGAATGCCTCGCAAAAAATTTCTCTATTTTTTTCATTATCAACGAACTAATTTTCCAAATTTAAATTTTATTTATTTATAGTCGTTTCACATATGTATATAACATTTTCATTTATGACGTTAAAAATTATGTAATATTTCGAAAAAAAATAATTCGTATCTGAAAATTAAATTATCCTGTGTTTCATTACGATAGTTAATAACAATTTGACAAAATAACAAATTTGAATAATAGACGAAATGAAAAAAATAGGGACTATTTGGAAAAAATTCAATGATGATGAAAAATTCTGGAATCTGTAATTGCATGTATAGATATGTGAAAAAAAATTCAGTTAATGTTATAAGATACACGCAAACGAAGTAACTGGCACAATTGCAATATAAGTGGTAC
Organism: Cremastinae sp. A BG-2022a; assembly: GCA_030522545.1. Taxonomy (NCBI): domain Eukaryota; kingdom Metazoa; phylum Arthropoda; class Insecta; order Hymenoptera; family Ichneumonidae; species Cremastinae sp. A BG-2022a. Next base: position 6,553 of record JAPYYW010000308.1, on the reverse strand, counting down.
CTTTTGATCTCTTGTCGAATTTGTGCTTTATTTTAAATACTTTATGTTCACTGTACACTAGGGTGAGCCAAAAATCTAACCTATCGAATTTATGGCTTTAAAAGATTCTATTTACCCGATGGCCCGTAAGTATACCATTTACTGAGTCTAAAAATTCGACTTCAAAGATTTTTTTAGAGAATTTTAGGCCCTACAAGAATATGTGGGACTTAAATTTGTAGCTCAAACCGTTCAAAAGTTATTCCATTTTTAATTTAAAAAAAATGTTTACATGTTATTTAAATGGGAAATTTCAAATGCTGAGCGACACCTTTTCCCAGCGCAGAGATTTTTTTCGGTAAATAGAACCTTTTAAAGCCATATATTCGATAGGTTAGTTTTTTTGGCTCACCCTCCTGTACACCTACACTTTATATTTTCACTTTATGTTCCCTATGTTTTATTACGATAGTAAATAACAATTTGGCAAAATAGCAAATTTGAACAATAGACAAAATGAAAAAAATAGTGACTATTTATCAAAAATGCAATGATTGTAAAAATTTCTGGAATCTGTAATTGCATGTATAGATATGTGAAAAAAAATTCAGTTAATGTTATAAGATACGCACGCAAACGAAGTCACTGGCACAATTGCAATATAAGTGGTACCTTGGTCTCTCGTCGAATTTGTGCTTTATTTTCACTTTATGTTTACTGGCAATGCACAGAATTTTACAATTCACGCAAACTTAACTCAATTGAAATAGGAGTTCTCGTGTGTTATTTATTTCAAAATACGGGGATCGATATAATTACGTCGAGCTGGAGAATTGGAGCGTAGCCTATGATCAACGCTCTCATCATCATCATTATCATCATGAACGGTGTTTGTGTGTTTGCACTGCAACTATTAGTAGAATTGGAAGGAGCAGAGCCAATCGTCGAATGAAGAGAAGCAGAAGAGAAACGAGGCAACGAAAAGATGAAGTATAATATCGTTAGCTATACACACGCTGCACGTTAGAAATTCTCTCGGTTCGTGAGACTCCGAGCTGCACAGAAGAGTCTCCCGTAATCATCAGGTTATTACCTAATTGTGAGCAGTATCCCGCGTGCCAAAGAAAAAAACCCGAGTGCAACAGACGTGCCTAAAAAGTATAGAAAAAAGGGCAAATAAATAAATAGATGATCGCTCTCCAAAAGCTGCAATAAAAAACGTGTAGAAGTAAAAACTCCTCGAACGAAAATTCTCCTTGCTCGATCATCCCGTATATTTTTTTTTTCTCTCTCTGGGTATTTCAGCGCTCAGCCCCGGGGCCTAATACGAACTACTTTTCGGACTCGCCCCTAACTCAACAGACGAGAGCCTTAATTCTTTCAACGTTGCTCGCGTGTGCTCTCGCGCTTGCCGATAGTCTGTAATAATCGGCATATCTGCGGTACGCATCTCGCCTTTTTAATTATCAATCGAACACATCCTCGCGAACGCTCAACTTTCTACACAAAGAGAATTGATATGCTCTCGCGCGGACAGAAATATATCCATGCACATACGCATTTCAGCCATAAATCATAATTGCAGTTGATGCGGAGGAAACGATATCAATCGAACACTCGCGCATCTGGCAGAAACGCTTCTCAACCGTTATTTATCATTGCGTCGGGTGAAAGCGACGCGGTGCAACGATTAAAATAAAAAGTCGTTAAGGTGTATAATTCTATTGCTTTGCATTCTAGTCATAAAATTATGAACAACTGACCACTGAATCGAATGAAAGAATAAAATTTTTTTAAATAATGGATAACGTCCCAATAGTTGAACAACTTAAGGATTTTCGCACTTTACCTTTATTTCAAAAATACACTGAGAGAAATCACGATAGTAGATTTTGTCATAAAGTGACAACTATACTCATTATTTTATAATTAAATATATGTTTATCGTAAAAGTAACGTATATTTAGGATAGAATCTAAACATAATATAATTAGTTCCATAATAATTAGTATAGTTGTCACTTTTGTATACTAAAATTTGTCATTCTTTTCTCTCAGTGTATAAAAACAAAAAAATCTGCTTGAAATTCATATATCTAAACTACCGTTTGATATTTCAGCGATCTAAAACTTACCTTATGAGTTAATTTTAGACAATATTTCTAGTGAGTAAATACTTGAACGTTTGAATATGTAGAATGTCCCAATAGTTGGACAGAAAATTGACTCTCTCTAGGGTTGAGCGAGATTATTTCAATAAATGAACGTCATGAAAAATAAACCTCTTTTTATATGATAAATAATGCATACGATTTTATTGAAATAAAAATAATTCAAATATAAAAATAATATAGCAAAAATTATCCAACTATTGGGACATGTCCATCTACTAGGACGTTTACCTTATGATATACACAAAGAGATCTTCTAAGTAAGGATAGTTTGTGCTCGCTTTAAAAAATTAAACATACATATAATAATTATCTTCAATTCTCCGATTCTGGTGACAAAACCTATAATACACATTTTTTATTTCGTCTGTATCTTTGGATAATCGTAATTTAGTTATTATCGTTTATTTCGTTATATTAAATTGATGACACCTATTTATTTCAATTTTAATTCAACTGATATAAATCACAATAAACCAAGTTGTATTCGGTCAGTTAAAAAAAAATATTAGGCTTAATTTATAAAACAAATGTGTCTTCGTACACATGTAAGGGAGTAAGTAAGACGCAGCTTACTTACAATTAGAAATGTATATATTCTTCCAAAAGTGCAACTAAATTCTTGATGGCAAAAATGGAATATCTCTATATAGAGATCGGAATCGCTCTCGTATACGAAGCGATACCGCGCGAAGTTAAGCTCCGAGTGAGACGGCCCGATGTGCAGAGGTTCGAAAGTAAGCGCGCGTTACTCACGATTTATAAAGCAAACACACCGGCTCGGGGAAGCCTGCAATCAGTCTATCCCGAGCTTCGACGAGATCCTCTCGTCCAACAGCCATTCAGCTCGCCAGATATTCCCGTCCGAAGATCTGTGCATGTGCATTTTTGTACGAGTCGTTCCATGCAGAATCGAAGAAAATTTTTCAAATAGATACTCCATAAAATCACCTTTCTCAATTCGCCATTATTTATATCACGTTTTATTAATTTCTTATGAGAATTTTCATATCCAAAATTACATTCAATTTATTTTTCATTCGTAGAAGTAATTCTATTTGGTGGCACGTTTATGGCGAAATAATTAAGAACATTGAATGAAGAAAAAGATAACAAATTTAATAAAAAAAATTTCAGAGTATTGATTGTAAAGAGTTTTATAAAACTTATCACACTTAGATGTGGTGCTTTATCAAATTGAAATGAAGTTGAAAATAGTTCGATATCAATGACTGTAAATTAAAAGAAAAATTGTTTAACTAAACATCTGGCGATGTTATCTTTTAAAATAGCCAGAAGATACGATTGAACGTGGAATATCTCGTATTTTGAGATAGGACAGAGAGAGAGAAAGAGAGAGAGAGAGAGAGAGAGAGAGAGAACGGTCTTGCTGCGAGTATCGAGGAGGCAAGCCATCGGATACGATCTCATGGCTCGAAGCGCCTTTACACCGTACTTAGGGCTCATACTTGGCAGAGAATAAATTAATAGTTCTCAGCATATCGAGCGGTTCGCGTTATACGTACCACTTCGAGCTCCGCTCGATTCCTCCTTTTTCGCCTCTTTTTCCTGTCTTGCCCGCGGCGTGACCAATCTCTCTCCTTTTTTCTCTTCCTTTCCGCAGGACGCAAATATGTACTACATCGTATCATCATCGCCATCATGTGCGTCGAGATGTACATCGCGTCCGATAAAACTCGAATTCCTTCTCTCTACATGTATATATGTACTCAAATGTATCTCTACCTCGCTCATCCCCAAGCGTCCTTTATTTCCATTTTTTCCTCTAGCTTCAATTACTTTTCTTCGGCAGAGATCGTGAGGATGCAATGCCAATAAAACATTTTTCTCTCTTTCCCCGTTCCCCCTTTTGTTCTGATCCTTTTTTCCCAGGCCAAATATCAGCTGCGCACGGTGTATCGCCGTTACTCGTAAGGTGCGTTACTCCTTTTTTCGAATCGCACATTTCAATTTCTTAAAAATATTCCGTAGAACATTAAAAAACGACACAGAAAGAATTTCATTCGACGACTTACTCTTTTATCATACTGTGACGACAGTTTTAAAATTCTGAGAGTTTTTAAACCAAACTTTTTTTAATTTTTATAATTTAGATATATTCTTTAGTTTTTTATGTTAAGGTTTGTACGAGAATAAATTTAAAGGCACTTTAAAGCGTAGTAATTATTCATATAAAATATATTATCACCATGAGGGCGCACAGCGAAAATCGCTGAAAAATTAATTTTCTAATTATCTCGAAAGTAGGAGAATCTAAGAGCAATTTTATCTATATAGTTCAATCAGCAGTGTGAAATGGAGTATGTACAATATAGGAAATAAGCGGTATAGAAATTCGAGCGATCATCTCTCAATAGTTCTCGTGCATGAGTCCGCATCCAATTTAAAAGTCATTATAATTTTTGCGGATCGGATATCCTATATTAGAATCATATTAGCCTCAATAACGCAACCTGTATAGGGGTTATAGCGTATATAATGAAAGAGACGAGGCTTGGATGGGAGTCTATTAATGAGTAGCCATGCGAGAGCGAATATTATATCCAGTCCGAACAAATCTGTATACGTGCTCGAAAATCTTCTCTCTCGATCCCTACACTCTCTGTCTCTCTTTTATCTCCTTCTCGCGCTCTATGAAATGGCCCAAAGAGCCACAAAGTAGCCGAAAATACGAGCGAAACCGCAAATTAGCTTCCCAACTCTCGGGACTCCTCCCACTTCGTTCGCCCGGTATCTTCGCTCTTCACCGCGAGATTTATGCTGCGCGCACACACGGCGAAGGAATAACGCTTTCGCCTCCAGAAGACGGAATTCGCTTCGCGAACTTCAACCCTTCCAAATACATTAACAAGATAACCCAGTTATATTTATATCTCAGTGAACCTATCAAGCCTTTAATTTCAACATTTTTTAGCAATCTACGAGTAAGTGTAATATGGTCGTGGTAACTTTTTATATACTTTGAAATTTTTTAATGAAATTTTAAAAACATGACATAATAATGCATATTATTGAAACAAAAATAATTAAATAAAAATTTAATCGAGATATACTACGTATAGTTTTACACAAATAAATGTATTATTTATTTATTTTATTTATTATTTACTCTCTTGTTATTATCAATGATTTAATATGTAATGTTTTATGATTTTGAAATATTCATTTGAAAATCTCGTTTAACGAACAGATTACTATAAAAATTGGGAAAGTATCATTGTAACGTCTAATTTTATTTTTGGGTATCAAACGGACATGTATAGGATTTAAAAGTATACTTATAGTTTCATTATATAATCAGTATAATTGTCACGTTGCAGTGATTTCCATTGTATTTTTGTCTGAGTGCACATTTGTACATCGGGAGATTGTTTATGTATATACGTGTGTAACGTAATAGATGTTATCTCTCTCACCTTTGGTAAAAGGAGAAATGGAACGATGAAGGGTGTTGCGGGTCTCGGAGCTCTCACTCTTTTATCCCTGCGAGTTTCTATTGGCCTCCTCCCGAGAGTTGCGTATATGCATCGATGATATATTCGTACCCTCCCATCCGGCGATGATTACAGGGTTCCAGTCGCATTATGCTCGCGTCTAAACAAACCGCTTTTACATCTATCGACAGTTTAACCCCGTGGGGCGTTACCCCTCCGCTCCTTAAACTCTCATCCGTAGATGCCACACGGCCTATGCATCAACGCCATCTCTATCCCTCTCTTTTTTGCCAATTTGTCGTTTCGCAATGCCAAATAAAATATATGATCGAAAACACCATCGGAAATGACTCGAAAACATGAGCATATGAGTTTTTATTCGTGATTATTCATTCAGATAACTAAAACTCGTTTGGTTTTATAAATTTAAAACAATTGTGAATCTTTCAAGGTAAATGTCATCCAAAATTGTTAGTATATTAATAATCGGAAATAAAAATGAGACAGATGAAAAACTTGATAATATCGATAAGTCTGGCATCATAGTCCGGAGGGGTTCACAATAAGTCTCTCAAGTATGTTTTGTGGGTTTTTCATGGATCTATCGTAAGTCTATAAAAGATCTATCGTAAGTCTGTAAAACATCGTCGATAAATCTGGAATTGTCTTCCCATTTTTATACGAAAAAATTCTTATATCTTCAAAATTGTTTTAAGAGATATATATTTTACACACGTACATTATCTATATTAAAAAAGACATGCGGCCTCTAATCGATTCATCGAGATAGAGCGCATTAACTTTTGGCTAAGCTCTACTTATTTAAAAAAATTCAACGGGCGCTGCTTTTGAAATAATAACCTTGATGTTTGAATCATTAATTTCGTCTTGCAAAAATTTTCAGGAATTATTATGAAGTCGATATCGTCAAGGACACGAAAAGATATCA